>JAECUM010093215.1:0-45137 GCA_016617855.1 Megalonaias nervosa
TATAAACAATCCGGATGTTTCTTTTATTTTGTTTTTTATATTACAGCTTCTGATACATCAATGTATAATAAATCACAGTGCCAACTTGCGAAGAACAAATACCAATTTAAAGATACGTCTTATGCTTTCATACTGATTAAAAAATAAAAAAGTATTTGTTTGGATTTCAATTAGAAATAAACCAAGTAAATAATTTGATAGAGTTAATCCAAAATTACGAAGAATAACCCCACCCCCCACCCCCGAAAAAACAAAAAACAAACAAAGAGTCAATTTGAGAAGAAAGCCCAGAGAACATTTAATAGTCATTAAAACAATAAAAACAAATATAGCAAAAATATAGTCCAAAAGCAAATCGGATCTATCTATGCAACTAATGGCCGTGGATGAATTCAAACAATTCACTTCCTTTCTACACGAAGTCAGACAAGTAAAGACATAACAGAAATTCACCCCATTTCAATACCGAGTTAAGAGACGTTACGAAAAATGCTTTGTAAGAGCTTCACTCACAGAAGAATTTGCAATAAACACCACCGATACGGAAAATATTTCACATAATTGTTTCCGTTTACTGTTGGAATAGATTAAATGTGCCAAGGGGATTAATCCGTACACTGCTATTAAGTTATTGTTCTGATTTTTGTTGTTGTTTTGATACGGGTCTTTTAATTATCCGCCAATCATAGTTATATTCTCATCACCGATGCATTTAGATGTATGCATGTCTGTCCGTCTGTCTTTATGTATGTATGTGTGTCTATCCATTAAGACTTATAAATAATGGTTCTTTCGAAAAGAAAAACAAATTTGAATAGCACGATATTCCTGCACGACTGGTACTACAACCATATTTGCGATCAAGAATAATGTCAAAAGATAAAGTTGAAATCAAGAGAAATAAATTTGACTACAGAAATAATTTGCTACACACAGCGGAAACAACGTTAAAAATAACAAAAGATTTAACGGATATAAAACACGTATTCAACAATAATCATTATATAAAAATATCAGACGTATTTTTAATGGTTACCTGGACAGAAGGGATAAATCAGAGTGAAAAAGCCGGAAAGGGAACGGTCGAGGTGAATTTAGTTCCATTGTAAAGATTACTGTCTGATTGCGGGACTTTAGCCACTGATAATTTATAAACTGCTGATGAATCGATAAATCGTCGTATCCATCGACATCTAAGTCGCTCGTTGCAAATATGGACATTAAAGTGTATTTATCTCGATATAAAAGAGCACGTAGAGTATTCGAGAAAAGCAAATCAAATAGATAATGGTCTCTGAAGATAGAGTATTTTCATTTTATTTCTGAAAATGCTTACAATTTATTCGTATTTCTACACAGAGGCTTAACGATGATGCTACAGAACTAAACATCATATAATTACGCCCTTGGTCTACTAAATCTCCACTTTAATTAGCAACACGTTCATTTTCCCGTACGAAAGCAACATGTTTTTGATCACTTTATCAGCATCATCTAAACTATTTTACTTTTATTACACCAGTACACAATTTACATATTACCCGTTCTGTTATCAGACACGGATTTCCGTATCACACACTAATACGGTCACTCCTTTTGATCAGAAGACAGATTTCCGTATCACACACTAATACGGTCACTCCTTTTTTGATCAGAGAATTTAGCTTGCCTTACATTCTGCTTTTACTGTAGAAGTTGTACTCGTATTCGTACTGCCATTTTATGTGAGGAACATATATTACGGGTTAATACAGAAAATGGAACGGTCCTTGCTGAGACTGATTTTTACTTTCTTTTTATCCTTTCTGTGATTTACACTTAACTGTGTAAGGGCGAGTTTCGAGAATCGATCGATGTATCTAAGGAACAAAAAAAGTAGCATAATTTGATTCTGAAAAGAGCACTCCTTTCATCGATGTTTATAATGAAGGGCCATAGAAACACGTACTAAATGTCTAACTTTTAGGTTCTGCCGTGGGCTGGAAACAAAAGCCAGATCGTTTGTTATTCATTCAAATTTTTATGCCAATTCACTCTTAGAGAAAGTGTATTCCTGAAAGTCGATGAAGCTATTATAGAGTCAGACAACAAATAACATTAGTTTTTAGTATAAATAGGCGAGGTTCGTGCACCGGATTTTGCTATGCAAAATTTCACACGCATTGCCTATCAAAACAGTTTTTTTTTTTTAGAGGAAAAACATAACGCCTACCCTCCCCCACATAACAAAAATAACTGCTACTAGAGTTATAAATTCAGTCTCTCTGTTATGAACGAATGAGAATGTCACTCAGATCATAATTTTATATTAACAGAGGCGCAATAGGCATCGTTCTCAGAACTGTTCATATGTTCATAGTTCTGACATTATTACAGCCGCTGTTCATGAAACAGCCTAAACGGATTTGAAACCATTACCCTTTTCTCGATATCTCTGGGAATAACTACATAACAAAATGTTAATCCAAATATCCATAATTACATATTCATTTATTTTCTTTATTGTGCAAAGCAGATTTAAAAAAAAAAAAAAAAACAAAACAGAGGCCAATTACACGACAAGATAACAGTTAAATAAACGAACATGGTATAATTATACAATCGGAAAACGGTCAAATAAACGGACAATGTACAATTACATAATCAAGAAAGGAAAACAAAGAAACGAACGATAAAAGTGACATTCATGACCATTGAGATAAGTTTTCAAATTGACATAAGCTCATATATGGAATTACTTCAAAAGATGCAAATGATTTGAAAATATCAAAAGACGCACACAAAGAGCATTTTTCGTTTGCGATCAGAACTTGTTTATAAGTGTTTTAATAAGAATTATTATCTACTGTTCTATAACATTTTTATCGAAGTTGTATTTGTAAACATCCAAGCGAGGATGCATCTTTAGAAAAGTCAATTAGTTTTGTTATTGGTAATAGCAGTTAACTGAGACAGCCGGAGAGACTTGTGCCTCTGTCTTTTATGCTTGGCTTTCGAGTACTTGATTTTCTAGGAGAAGTAAGTTTGATAAGTCCCTATCGTAGAGTACCAGAAATCTGTGTTCATTACCCTTCAATAGACGTCGATAACAAATTGGCCAGGAAATCTGAGTCAAGTTTAGACGTCCGCTTTGTCCAGTTGTAAGTATGGCCGACTCGCATGCAGATGAAACAAGCTCAGATCTCAAATGCATAAACATTTTTTCTTCCATTTTCATTTTTAATTGTGTATGTTCCATTAAACCATGCATTAGGAAGGATAATTATGCTGATAATGATGCTTGAAAACAGCACAACGTACACGGCAAACCGCCGACATCATTGCGCGGGATACAGAAGAACCTCTGCGTCTTCAATCTGTGAAACATCGTGCTAGACAACACGTTTGATCATAAAATAAAAATACAATTTCCTTAGTCTGACTGAATAACGGATCTATTCACTACTCGATGAAATATATTCATTATTCACTCGTTTCAAGCAAATATTTTCCCAGAAAATATATTAAGATCAATGAGTCATTTAAGAAGTCCAGTTAATGAAAATAAAAAATAAAAACAAATGTTCAAATATAGATAATAATAATAATAATAATAATAATAATAATAATAATAATAATAATAATAATAATAAACAGCGAACAAAACCGAGCAAGGCTGATTTAAGGATCATTGTGAAAAAGTCAATGCAAGTGAAAGATAGTTAATGATACCTATAATTTATCTTTTATGTTCCACATGAATTTTTGTTTTTTAGGGGGAAGGGGGTATTTTTTAAAATAGAAATTTGATCAGTGTAGATATGAATATTATAACTAGATAGGCAAAATATGGTTGCTATGCTTGACTAGGTGCGATGAAGTTTTTATAACTGTTAGGTGAAGTGAATCTTTTCGAACTAGTAAGGTGAAATGTAGCTTTTAGAACTACTCAGGTGAAATGTAGATTTTAGAACTAGCTATGTGAGATGTTGTATTACTTAATTTTAGAGAGGGGAAAAAAGAACAAGGGAAGTCTTGTTTCCAAATATACTTAGGTTTGGATTCTGCGGTCTACAACTAAGGAACAAAAATAAGCGAAAACAAAAAGCTTAGTAACATTCTACGACCATTTGTTCCCCAAAATAAAAATCCAATTTAAGAGGAACATACAGTATTGTGATTTAAATCCCAAATAATACTAAATGTTCTAGCAAAACTCAAATGCGCTGATATACAAATAGTCTTGAATGAATCACACTGATATAATCAATCAAGTTTTTCAAAGAATTTACAATAATCACGAAGCAGTGTTTTGGTATAAAAAGTCAATCAGCACTTTGTATTCCGCTCCGGTAGCCTAGTGGTTAGAGCGTCCGCCTTGGATTCTGGAGTTAGCGGGATCGAAACTCGGCCGAGTCATACCAAAGACTTATAAAAATGGTACTAACAACTGCCTCGCTAGGCGCTCAGCAATAAGAGGTTAGCGTTAGGACTGGACGTCCTGGTGTCAGGATAATGTGACATGGTGGGACAAGATTATACATGTCTGCGCCATGATGCCCTAGTTCTAGACATCACTATAAACTGTCACACTACAGGCATCGTTGCGATATGACTGAAAAATTGTTACAGCTGCTTTAAAAATCCAACACACACACACACACACACACACACACACACACACACGCACGCACTTTTTATTCCAATGTTAAAGTTGAAGAACCCGAAACAAATGTAGCACTTACAATATGCATCAGCTACCTCACTTTCGAGCTATCTATCTATCTATCTATCTATCTATCTATCTATCTATCCCGCTGAAAATAAAAGGTTCTGCAGAATGAGAAATGAGTTTAAGGAAATAGTTGTCACGAGGTTGATTTAGAATTTTGTATTTATATAAATTAGAAAGAGGTCGTGTACAGTTATATCATAACTGATGCCAAATTAACATGAATAAAAGTTTGATACTTTTTCACCATGTAATAATTCACAAAATACGTATCATAAGGACGTAATTTTATGATATAATGTAAAATAATCAATATGAGAATGAACATTAACTGGTGACCTTATAGCGGCTCAAATCATATGACAAAAATTCCATATTTCCTGTAATTAGGAGTTGGTGTGCTTGTCTCCTACGCATTAGTACCTCTTTCGATATGCGGGCCAAGCTGCGATCGCTGCTGTGTCTTGTCCCTTAAGCAAGACACTTGACGCGTTGTTGACGATAACAAAATGCCAATAAGCGGGTTGAGCCCGATCAGAACGGTAATGCTGTTGGATTATTCCAATGTCCATGATGCAGCCTGTTTTTAAAAATTAAGACAGTGTTTAGTCACAGCCGACTTATACAGAGACAAAATAATATAATTATTATCTATTGTACATTTTTCCTTAGAGTGATTTCGACATTCATGATCATTTTAATATTATGTGAAAACAGTTAATGCCATTGATTTTTGCAGGTTTCCAAGAGCTTACGAACTTGATTAATAGTGATAACTGAAATTAAATTTTTACACTTCCTTTAGAAGCAATTTATTTGATTTAATAGGACAAAAACATCCCGAAAAAAGTATATAATATAGAATAAAACGATGGATGAAACATTATAAAACCATCAGAATCGTAACTATTGTATCACCCGTTTGGCTCTAATCTTCGACATAACATTTCTTTACAGCCAGAATATGCTCATTTGATTAAATTACGTTGGTTGTCGACATCGATTCCCTGATTAGTAGACCATTTTTTATTTCCTAGAACACATGGAAATTAAGTGGGAAAAAGAAATAAAGAGAGCGAATCGCGGATTATGAATCCTGAACAAACCCGACAATCAAACGAATTTAACATCAAGAATCTTTTGAGAACAAAATGCATGTTGAGTATTTCGTTGACGTTGATAATTACTGTATATGTTTTCTACGAATTAGCTTAGTTGATAAAATTAGTTATCGTATAACTCGAAATATGTAGTATTTTCAAAATCGAAAATGGAGAAACATACATTGAAAGCTCGAAATTAATGCTGCGGTTTAGATTAATGTCCTAAATCCAATGTCAACGTATTCCTAGGGCACGTGTCTTCAACGTTGCATAATCCAAAAAATATGTATCCAACCTGAAGATGTCTCTCGAGCAAAAGCAAAATTGCATACCTATTTTCCACGAATTAACCATTAACCTTGTTTTGATATGTTAAATAATGGACATCGAAGATATTAAGATAAATTCTGTTCGTTTTGTACACAACAAAATAGAGATTTACAATAAGGGATATTTACGACATATGTTGTAAGGAAATAAATCCACAAAGTAAAGGCGTTGTGTGCATTCTCTCCCCCCCCCCCTTCACACCACATGTCATATTCAAACAACACAAATATTTGAAGTCAGTATTTGAGAATATTAACAATTCCACTATCTTAACGAATACTAGTATTTTCACTTCACAAGTCATCGATTGTGTTTTCTATTATATATTTTTTTAAAAGTAAGCACTTTCGATTTGCTTGGATTTTCTCTATTCTGTGCATATGCGAATCGGGACATTTTTCAAAATATATATATACTTATATATATATATATATATATATATATATATATATATATATATATATATATATACTTATATACATATATATATATATATATTCACTTTGAATTTTTACAAAACAATAATATATCTCCACTTTTTACTGGGGCGAATGTGATGAAATTATTTTCCAGAATAAGTTCAAAGTGAAAATGTGAATGAATTTGAAAGCGCCCCATTGTTATCGGTTGTTGTGAAAATTATTATTTGTGATGAAATTATTTTCCAGAATAAGTTCAAAGTGATCAAATTCGAACCACAAAAAACCCTAATAAATGGATCAATTCGAAAAATTCTGATTATACTAAACTCAATTATGTCGTTGACATGATCAAGTTAGAATTAGAAAAGCTAACCACGATTATTCATACCGTTGACACGCCACATGTGAAATTGGGCCGTGATAGAACAATTATTTCAACAATCTGAGACTTCTATGATTGTTGGCGAATCGGGACAATCATTATATATTTATTATGAAAATGTCCTGATTCGCCAACAACGATAGAGTGATTATTTCATTAATCTGAATGTTCCTCGTCAAACATACTAAACCAGTTATTGACGGTCCATATATGAAATCTTAGCATCGCAGTGTGATCATCGACAGCGATGATATCATTACCACAGTAGTATCCTTGACAATCATTATGATAATTTCTCCAACGAGGATAATCGTCGAAGTCTGATTTTGGCCAAACGGGATAATTTAATGTGTAATCCGATCTTGAGGGATGTTCTTTATTATCTGCCGTTAATGTTGCTCCAAATCCTTTGTAGATTAATTTTATTTTTTCGATGATATTTGTTACTGCTAATTTTTTACTTTTGATTCTTGTTTCAGGAAATAAGCTGGACCAATTTCTTAATAATTCGTTATATATTCCTAACTGATCTTTATTCGTAATCATATTCTCGATGTGTATCCGTAAATTCGGTCCTGATACTGGGATTGTTGTTGTTGATAGTTCTTCAGGAACAACATCGGGTAAATTAAGTGTTTGTAATACGTTTCTAACCGCGGTTAGTTTCTCACGTGGACTTATTTTATCAGAACGAAACATTTCAGCGTTGATCGCGTCACCGTGAGTAAATTTGTCAACGATGACTCGCTGAGCTAATTTTAACCGTGAAGAATTATTAAACAACTGTTCAACTTGATCCGGCGGCAGTTTACCAACATCACATTGAAACGTGTGATTGAGGAATTATTTTTTTGTTTCATATGGTTCTAACTTTTCTCCATGATTCTCACCACGATAATCGTGGGGATTATACTTGTAATATTGAGTGTCTACAGAATTAGATTTTGATTGTTTTATACGTTCTCCAACTGAGGTTTTCAGAAATTCATCACCGACGGGATTATTTTTAATATCTTCGTTGGATGGTTTCTTGATGTTATTTTTTCGCTTCCATGTTTCATAATCGTCCGGCGGAGTTTCAATAATTTCATAACCGGTATTCTTCATCATCGTTATCAATCTCGGTGTGAAATACATTTTGGAATTATTTTCATCAATGATCGCGCTGAGATAGGCGAATCCGTAACTGGTTTGTAATTCACCAGCGTTTGGACATCTATATGATTTTGTTTTATCGTCGAGTAACCGTTCACGATCAATAATGACTTTCTCGATGTCCTGGCGGGTCACAGGTAGTTTACAATCGTGTTGTTTTTGGGTCGCCGAATAATGAATTTCGTTAACACAACAAAACCGATGAATCGCTTGTTTAGTTGCTTCTACGGATCCTAATTCTTCAGAAAACACAAACATCGTAGTGAATCGTTTATCAACGATACTGACCCCAGCTTCCAATGTGTGGTTGGTAATAACGATGTCAACGTCATCGAATGCAGTATTTATACTGCTAAAATCCAACTTCTTTTGGGCAGGATCAGTATCAGCATGATAGTATCTAACACGGAATCCTAGATGTTCTGATAGTTTTGCTAAGTTCTCCAAGGAATGATCTGTTCGTTGTTTGTTGTGCGTGAAAACTGCAACTTTGTCGCCGGTGGTTTTATTACGGTTCAGTTGTTCTGTTAATTTTAAAATATTACTCCGATGAGATGTTTCTACGATAAATTTCTTTCCGGGATCGGGTTGATAATCGTTGATAATGAATTTCATAGTAGACCGTCCTAATTTATCTCGGAATAATATTAGATCATCATTGTTGGCATCCGCGTCAAGAACGATTAATCGTTTACACGCTATTACCAACCCAGCAAATTTTTCCCATCGTTCTTTGCTGTGTTTTAATGAAGCAAATTGCTGTCGTCGAATTCCGTGCAACTCATCAACAATTAGCACTTCTGGAACACCTTTTATTCGGTGCAAACTCTCCCACTGAACAACAACACGTCGTCCAAACGTTGTTTGGTCGCCCGGTTTAAACACGATATCGCCAGTAATATCATTGTACGATTCTATACTGTAATCTGATTTTACTTTTTCCGTAAATGTTTTTCGATAACTAATAAAATGCCACGGATTGATGATTTTTAAATGAATTCCATGCTGCTTCTGATTTTCCCATACCACACGCAGAACCGTCTAAATAGTCTTCGTCGGAAATTATTTTACAACCTGGGCCACATTCATGAGTTGGTAATGCAGTATATGAATAATTCGGATTTCTTTCTCTGAAATATCCTGGATGATGACATCGTCGTCTCATCCTGATGAGATATTTTAGATATTTTCGGTTAATGATCTTTTTTCCTGATTGGTCAGTTGGACGCTGGTCAACAATCGGTTGAAGAATAGCGTTATTAGATGTTCCCGCGATGATTTTCTCGATTTGTTCATCAACAGTTTCACTGTCGATCGGTAGCGTAATTTGTTTTCCAGTGGATCTTGGACAACAAATCGAATAATGATCATCATTGACATATACGAGACAATAATCGCATTTATCTTCGATGAAATCATGGACATAATTATATCCGTGTCTACGTTCGCAAATGTTACAAACGTGACCTGGTCGTCGCGATATCGTAGCTCTGTTTTGAGATACATTAACAACACCTATTAGTTGATCTGGTTCTCCTGTTAATACCGTTGATATTCGTTCAAGATGTTATCATAACCAATGATGATTTTGTTGTTGATTTCATCAAAGTTACATCGTACATATCTAGGCTGAATCTCGCATGGACAGGTCAATAATTCAGATGCTGCAAAATGATCACTGTGAGATATTAGTCGTTTACATAAAGCATTTTTACCTGGTTTATGTGATTTTGTTTCATTAAACTTAATACTGTATAAACCAGCTTGACTATCAATATTCTACGGGGTTTTTTTCTCGCTTATAGCTCTTTTCGTTAATTCCTGCTGCTGGTCAAAAGTTATCGGGGTTGATTTACATAATACGTGATAACCACTATTCGTTTCAAACACGAATACACGATCGCGTTGACAATCGCATAACAGCGAGAAGTAATCAATGATATCATCGACGTTGATTATCTCCGTGGTTTCTCTGAATTCAGTTTGTCTGTGACGATATATTAATTTCTCACGAATGAACTTCGTATCAAGATCAAATATAGGATATCTATCTCGGAATTTAGGAATAATTTCAGTAACGGATGATTGTCCAATAAATTCATTCGCGAATTGATTAAAACAATCGTCCGACGGAAACACGCAGAATTTATCGAAATGCTATATAATTATTCCTTGACATGATTTCTCGTATTTGTTACCGAGAACAACAAAATTTCTGATGGCGAGTTCTTTTGTTGGATGCCAAATAACATCACTGAACAATGAATAATACTCGCGCAGATGCCAATAACTGAATTTTGCAACATCAGATAATTCATCTTGTGGAGTTGTTTCGAAAAGTTTACTAACGTAATCATGTGGACCATCGAAGAGATCTTCATCGAGACGATCAAAATATTCATCTTCGCCTAACTGTGTTAGGTCGTCTACTTTAGTTACTGAGACAGGTTCAACCACAAATGATTCAGAACCAACATGTGGACAGTCGTTTAACAAACAAAATAAATCACATTGATGTTCATTTAAAATATCATTATTAGATATATCATTATCCTGGTCGATCAGTAATGTATCATTGCTGTTGGTTATATTCTTTTCTTCGCTCATTATAAATGATATATCCCACAGATTTTTTTTTTCTAATTGAAAAATTAATTATGTTTGTATTATAATAATGCCATTTCAAGTAGGGAATAATTATTGTCCGTGGTTGTTTCAGGGGTCAACGCGAAAATGCGGTAAACGATGTCGCGGAGAATACTGTGGTTTTCATAATCAAATGATCAGAAAAGGATCAACAGGAATTAACCCGTGTTTAATCTATGGTAATGGAGTACGAGGTAAAATAAACCTTTGTACGAAATGTGGAGGAAATAACTACATAATCATGCTAATTTATTATGAGCAACGAAAATTTAAATATCAACCGCACAAAGAAAATCCTCCGACCGTTGAAGAATTCTTGTTAAACCACACAAATATAACCAATCAACGATAGAACGATTATTTGATCAATCTGAGACCTCTATCACTGTTGGTGAATCGGGACATTCATTATATATGTATTATGAAAATGTCCCGATTCCCCAACAGTGATACAACAATTATTTTGTCAATCTGAGACCTGTAGATGGATCACCACAATTCTGTAAAACCGCCCCAGTTACTTTCCACGCACGATATAGTATTGAATCCGATCTCGCAGTGATTTATTCTTTTTCTGAAGTTGATCCCGTTCATCATTTGCGTTTTTGAAACCCCGATAGATTTCATCTCGTTGCTCAATCGCGGCGCTGAAATCCTTTTTCAGCTGATCTCGTTCTGAAATAACCGGCGACAGTTCGTTTCGGAGTTTGGCAATGCCATTTTCGTATTCGCAATTCTGTTTCAGTAAATCGTTAATTTTTTGCTTTATCGCGTCGAATGATCGGTCTTCGCAAAGTTCTTTCTCAGCTCTTGAGATCGTAGCGTGATTATGTTGGTTTCGGCGTCGTAACGTTGCTTTAACAAATCGTCGTTGGTCTGTTTCAGATGATCAATATTTAACTTCATCTTAATGATGTCAGAATCATGTTTTAAATGATCTTCGTTGAGCTGTTTCAGTAGATCATCATTGTGCTGTTGGAGACGATCGATGGTCGACTTTAGCGCGAGCAGATCATCGTCGTGTTGGGGACGATTCGGCGTAGTAATCTCATCGTGGTCAACCCCGGTCGTGTTCCAAATCCGGTACAATCTTGTAGTTCCAATGTCAAACCGGTTAGGATTTCTCTGACAGTCATCATGCCCCGTAACGATTTAATTTCTGCAATTCCTTCTTCGGTCAATTTCTTCCTGGTGCTCATTATAAAACAAAAAAGAATTAATTTCTTCGACCGAAGAAAACGATCAACAGGTCATCACCTTTTATGCACGTCTATATTTTATGTATATTTAATTTGTATTGTGTGGATGACTTTGGTCAGTATTTTGGTAACTATTTTAGGTACATAACATATTTCATAACTAATACTAGTCTGTGATTTTAGATAATGTTTTAAGATCATTATTAGTGGAGGCAAATATGTCTACAGACGATGAGTTCAAGGTCCAGTCCTATTTAGAAATTAAAAATGTTCAGGAAGCCAGTTGTTTATGAATGTGATGAGAAGATGACCTTCAACCTAGTTCCGTTATTGCGTCTTGGCATTTTAGATAAATGTTGTTTACTTCAGAGTTACTCATTCCTATCTTAACATCAGTCTTTAATACAGAAAAGTGAATAGTCTCACTAAAACAGATTCATTTCTTGTATCAGGAATTGATGACTTTATTGACAAAATTAGAAAAGTAAAATTTTACCTGTTGAAAGGATTCGGGCAAATTCACACTCAAAGAAAGAGCAACCGAAATTTAACAAGCAATAATTCCAATTTTTATGAATTGACTGCGTTTTCTGTGGTTTGATTGGATGTAAACGGTCACGTGATACTGATCTGGAATTTTTTACACATCGATAAATTCTGCGGACTACTTTTGGTTCCCTGTGTCCAGATCATTTGTGTGAAGTTTTATCTATATCAACGCTTTACACCCTAATAATAACAACAAGCTCCCACCCACTCACTCCTGTGATTTCCGATCAAAAATGACAAGCCACAGATTAAAATCGACCATTAGAAATTAAAACAATGTGATTGCACAGCCCTTCCTGCACTCTAACACCCACCCCTTTCGCCGAAGAAGGCATATGGCAGGCTTTAGAAGCCAATCTTCGGAAATTATTGCATTTCACCTCGACAACATGTTACAGCAGCGGTTAGTAAAGGTCAGGGTCATGTCAACCAAGGGAACTTACTCAAAATGGACACGATTTTGCTTTTGAAAGATCGAAATGCGTAGAAAGTAACAACGACGTTGCTATAACAACACGTGCCATACCCAAGCGAAATTTTCGAAAAAAAAAGGAATATTCCCGGTTGAACTGCAATAACCACTGTTTTATATATTAAAATAATGATCATAACAATATATCACTGGCATGACCCGCTATGTCATTCTACCCCGTATCACTGTATAAAGAATCAATGCATCTTGGGAAGCGAAGATAGGGCTATGTATTCTATTGCAGTTAAGAGGCTAATGAAAAAAAAAAATCGATTTATATAAAAGTGAATGTTTTGCTGATTAAATCTGCTGATCTGATGTTAGAAAGGAAGTAAATTGGAATTATAAGGATTAAATGATCATGGTTGGGTATTTATCGATGTGTAACTTTTACCAATCACTCACAAAGTTTACATAAAGGCCTTCGGACTTATTTACTTTAGGAGTGATTAGGTAAAATTTACACATCGATAAATACCCAACCATGTTCATTTAATCCAATACCAAAGAAACTTTTCCGCCATTGAGAAGAATTGCTTTGGTTTGATATTGGCTTTGCAAAAGTTATAAGCGTTACGAATTCAGGTCCTTCTCTGAATATTGTCTTCAGTGATTATAACCCGCAAACATCAGATATTGTTATGGTGGAGTTTGATGTTGAAAAACACAAAATTGACATCAGGCACATCAGGGCTATAGAAAATCTAAGTAAAGATGCATTGTTACGTGAATATAAGTATTATACTGCTTTAGTTTGTGTATATCTAGTGACATTAGTACGGCATCTTTCTATACAATTTTTTTATTATTATAGTATCATACCTGACTACTCAGATCTTTTGGTTTTGGTCAACAACATGTTATATATCTAATACTTGTCTATGATATAAGATTATATTTTAAGATCATTATTACCTGGCGGTAAACATATGTACATATGTTGAGTTCAAGGTCTAGCTTTATTTACATATTACAAGTGTTCTAGTGGCAAATATTTTCAAGAAGTTTATGGGAGATGACCACCATCCTGGTTCTGTCATTGTCTTAGCTTTTTAAATAAATGCTGTTTACTTCAGAATTACTCATTCCTATCTTATGATCAGTTTTTACAGGAATACATTTCAGTTGTGTTTAAGTGGAGAGGATTTAATTTATATATTTCAATTTGTCACATTGTGTGAGAAAATCTGTTAAAAATCCCTGCTTCATGTTATAAATATACATAGAATTCGTAATTCGATGTACTTTGGGTAATATCAATACGTGTTATATAATATTACGACTTTAGACCGATTCTGAAACAAAGAAACTACCTGTCAGTGAATTAGCCATTGCGTTACGGTCAAATTCGCGGTTACTTCCTTTGAAGAACATTGCCACAGGGCGAGAAACTCTGTTTGTAATTAGCAGTGATGTCACCGGTCCATTTAGGCTTAGAGGCCGGAAACCCGACATTATAATACCTCAGTGATACTACCCCAGAATGTTTTCAAAGAGACCACCGGTATCCAATCAGAACTAAGATAGTCGAAGTTTGGGCGGGTTTCTCACGCAGCCAGACATTATTCTGTTATTTTCATTGTAAAACAATTAGTGCACGTCTGGACATTGGCGAGAGCAGGTCATAGGCAAGTTGGAGACACTAGACTGCGCTCCGAGTGCCAAAGTTGCGCGCGGATTAAAAGGGCGGGAAAGGGAGTTCCAGGGACTTCGGACGAGATTGAAACAAAGGCTTCTGATGTAAAATATCTTCGCCCGAATCTGTCTCACCTCCTAACTAGGTATCGTAAGATTTATACGTTTTTTTGTGCATTCAGTTTAGTAGAAATTTAATCTTCCATGAATAGCTGAATTATCAACATGTCGTAATGTAGTATATAGTAATTAGTAATATTCAAGATTAATGTATGTAATTGTTAAGATAAAATCGAAGTGGATGGTGTAATTAGCCACGATGTTGCGTCGTGGTGCAGGACTGAATTTAATAGGGAGTAGTGTTAGACCTTGTACTTGTTTGTATTTGAATATATAGTTGTGGATTGTGCTGAGTTAGGCTTTGTTGGCCTTGTGCACGTATAATTAGGCATTTATATTTGTATGTGTCTTTTATAATTGTAAGGTAGGAAATGCGTAGGAATATTGTTGATATTGATAGTTTAATATATAGAGAATTAGGGATATGTATGTATGTATCAGCAGTCGTGATATTATTGTTGTTGTTATAGCCTTTATTATAGAACAAGCGTGTGTGGAATAGTTAGATCGGAGTGTAAGAGTTGACTTAATGATTTAATTGCCATTATGCTGATGAAAGGTCTGTGATAGTGTGCTAATTCTCCTGTGTTCGAACAAGGAGGAACAATTGTACGTCCCTTTTAATCCACAGGAAGCTTTACGGGTGGGATCGGACGCCAGTTGAAGACTAGTGAGAAGACGTGGAGAGCACGTAGAGATAGGCTGTTGTACGAGGAAGGAGTGCTGGAGACGGAAACGAAGGTACGGGAAATATCGACAAGGACAGCCGGGAAGCGGAAACAAGGGTACAGGAAGTACCGAAGGAATACCAGGCGGAAGTTGCAGGTGAGTAACATAGAAGAACACGGGAAGGAAACCCTCTCACCTTTAATTTCGCGGGATGAAATAATTGGCAATATGGAATGGTCCTTTAGTGATTGGAAGCAATTGCATTGAAAAGTTGTCCTGTAATTGTGGAATACCGTGATATAGTTTATTAAATTGTTATACCTTTCACCTTATTAATTTTATATTTGAACACATAGACCGTCGGCTTTGCTGACTGGGGACTCGGAGCTATTTAACCGTTAAATTGTCCGCCCTTCTCCGGGGTTAGTAATAATTCCGTAGGGGGTACGTGACATAATTATTCATTGGACTTGTAAAGTGCTCTTTAAGTCGATGACTCAATTGCTATGTTGGAATTATTGCGAAATCATTGAAATACATATTTTGGATTATATTATCGTATTACATAAAGACTGTTGGTACACAGATACCTTTTCAGGCTATTTTCACATAAGCACATTCAATATCAGTATTCATTTGGAACACCACTATAATTCATTTGGTATACTCCATACTTTTGAACTTGTGATATAACGTTTAGGACTATTTGGGATTTAACTCACGATTCGTTTTTAAATTTTCACTTTGTATTGTATGGAAATAAATGATTTGTTGAATCCTACAAACAATCGTTTGTTTTCGCTCTTTACTTTGTTCATAACCACGGATTCATAAAACTACACCCAATACCCAACACGCCATTTTTGCCCATCAAACTGTTTGCATATGTTATTAATACTAAAAAGGAAGACATACATAACTATATACTTACGTTTTCTTTCCTATATTCTGTTGAAATCAGACTCACTAAGAAATTTTGTAAAATATCTCCTAAGTCTACATCGATTACCGTCTTTCTGTTTTATTTATTGGAATGGGTTCGTCTTCAAGTCGCAATTTCTGATTGTTCCTTTTATTTCTTTTCGTTTTATTGTGACACCCCGAAGACCAATGTAATTGCTCCTGATATTGATAACATGTATGATAATACCAGTTTTGGACTGTTACTGATCTAGGTAAAGTCTTTCTTCCCACCTCATGATTTTGTTCTCATATCGCACGCGCATGCATGCGAGTCCACGTGTAAACCCGCCAAACAAAGGTACAACCGGGTAGTAATGTGAGCCTGATTATAAGGGCTCACAAATTCTGATGCTACCACAATTTCTTGCTACCACATGCTTTTTCGCCTCGACTGTAGCGTGTTTCCGACACGCTAGCATTCGTATACTATCCACCCATGCCACGCACAACAGATACCACGAATGATTTGCAGGTATGGAAAAGCAAAGACAAAAACACATAAAAGCAAACATCAGCTGTCCAAAATTTGGCTTACTATAAAACAAACAAACAATTGGAGAAAATTTGTAGCCTAAAAACAGGAAATGGAAAACAAAGTAGCTATAAAATACAAACATCCAAATATCACAGAAGGCCTTGCAGTCAGCGAATGCCATTTTCCGCAGCATGAGGCTCCGTCCTTGAAGAACGATTGCACCACAAATATTCCAAGAAAACGCGTGCAAGGAATTCTAGTGCCAGACATGGACACCGTCCGCCATTTCAAAGGATGCGAAGGTCGCACACATTTGCAGCCACTCTCCAGTGTTCCAAAGGTTGTAGAGAATGTATATGTAGTTGGATACTTTCGCCGCAAAGACATTGCATTCACCAACGGCAGCGTACTTTGTATAACCGGGAATGGTGGGTCTGCCAAAGCAGTTGTTGCCGATATCCTGTGAGCAGTGTAGACAAGAATTGCTTCGAACGGCAATGCCCACCCACACTTCTGCAGTTTGGGCACGGTTTCTTAGTACCTCCGGGACTGTGCGGTCAACATCTGCACAGAACGAAGAGTGTAAGGTGAGTTTAAATCAGGCCACATCGGAATTGCAAAACAATGCAATTGGTAGCACATATGCAGCTCGCAGTATTCGCAGCCAAGTTGAGGTATCTGAAATCTCTATGGAAGAACTTTAGACATGTCTGGCAGGCTTCTCAAGACGACTGCTCCTCCACGACTATGGTATATACTCCATCGACTACACAGGTGTCTCCTCTGTTGTTCAAAACTCACCAGCGTCTTGTAGAATACCCACTGTCCCAGTGGTTTCGAATGCATATGCGAAAACATTTTCTTCACCCGAACTTTCAAGCCCGCGGATGCACACTAACGAAGGCTCTTTTTGCATGCCTGTAGGGAATGTGTCTAACTCGATATGTAGACCGCAGAAGTTGTCGTGGAGAATGGGTTTCTGTTGGTGTCGGCCAACGAGGTAGAAATGTTTCATGTACAAGCTCCGTCTCTAAAGTGGGCAAAACTCGCCAAAAGCAGCTTACTTTGCATGGAGCTAGCCAATTGACCCAAATGTACAATCTACATAACCTGATACGCACATAAAATGAGGCTGTTTGTCTGAGATAAGCACGCAACTTATGAAACCAGTTTCGAAGAAGATAGCAAGTAAGATCGGGCCGTACTATGGACTATGTCGGAATTTGGACGCAGGTGTTGCCCACTTACCGAGCTTACATACGTCTGAGGGTCAACGATGGCATATCGCTGGAACCGTTGCGCTATACAAAAGAACTATCAGTAAAAAACAACGTTGGTCGCCTGCAATATCCGGACAGTAGTATACAACGGGACGGGACCCACGTCAGAGAAGAAACATAACAACCCCAGTATATAGCCAGACACTCTCTAAGCTTGAAAGACAACATCACAGAAGCTTTTGGTGTCCAATTGGAACAGGTCAAAACACCAACAAAAACGAACTGTAGCAAGATTATCAATGTAGAAGAACGGGAATTCATATATCATGTATTAACAATATATATATATATATATATATATATATATATATATATATATATATATATATATATATATATATATATATATATATATATATATATGTGCGTGTGTGTGTGTGTGTGTGTGTGTGTGTGTGTGTGTGTGTGTGTGTTTTGGGGCATATAACAAACAATATTATTTGTAGAGAAATGCACAAGCGATGGGGAGGGAACAAGCGATGAAGAGATCCCGTATCTTCTTTCTCTTACGCGAGTTGGAATGATTGAGCTATCTTTGTGTATGTCTGGAACCTTTCCAATGCAAAGCTGATGTGGAACGCACTACACCAACAATAAAAATAGATCAGATGATTGCGTGGTGGCAACAAAATAAAACTGGCGTGCAAAAGAGACGTGCAAAGATCTGGCAGGGCAGACACATCCTACTATTTAAATTACACAAGATCCAAACGCTACGTCCAACCCAAATACAAAGCAGACAAAGCGGGTCAAACGCGCCAAGCGATGCCGCAAAATTGTGTTTGCTGTGTTCTCAATGCTCTCAGGGATGAATTTAGAGAATCTCGATGATATCATCAGTATAGAAATGCGTGGAGGATTGAATGCAGGGTACTTTGAGTGAGCAAAAGCACAGTCGGTGTCGGCCGTTGCATATATTCTTCGTTTATATGATGCATAGTGCACAGTAGTCCGGTGAAATTATATAACAAGAATTGGAGAAACGTGTTGCGATCGTAAAACATCACAGGTTCTTTTGACTCAAGGAAAGCAAGTCGCTGAACAAGCGGGTCGAAAACACTAACGAACCATAGCGATCCTTGTGCTTTGTACATTTTCTAGGACAAACGTCAATGCTTTTTCCTGAAAATAGGAGTTTGGTCGTATTGGAAAACAAGATCTAGTTCTTGGAGGTCCATCTATTATATATACATCTTTTTCCGAAGAAAAAGGTTTGTGTTATTACAACCTGCGTACGAGATAACGAATGGAAATCACAAGCAAACATGCAGAGTTTGTTACAAACAGACGCCATTGCACCCATGTTTTCAGGATCCAACTGCTGGTACAATGACTGGGCAGCCCAGAAACAAGCCTGTCGCGAAGATTACTACCAGGATGTGGACCGAAAATTAACAATAGAAAACTAACAGTAGAAAAAGAGACGTGGCTATGATATGTAAGATATATTGTGTAAGAATGTGTCGACATCGATGGCTGAACACACGAAGCCCGCATGAACTGGACCATGATTTCAAATCCGACCGACTTCGCCGCTCTCAGTTAAACGTATAGACGACTTCGGTAGAAAAAGCAAAAGCACACTGTAGTGTGGAAACAAGGGCTGTGTCTCAGAGATTCTCGCCAAATCCCCCAAAGAGCATTGCACGCGTATACAGAAATCACAGCAAAACATTTGTTTTTTTGGCATATCTGGTTGTGTTTGCTCCAGTTAGCGGCTTCGTATTTATACTGTCCAGAACGCTTTGGTCTCTCTGCATTCGATACCTCTGCTACAGTAGGTATTCTAGAAGATGTTGGAGATTAAGAGCACCTGCAAAATCGCTTGTACAGTGGAATGACAATAGACCATACTCGTGAGCTAGTGGTTGTAGAACGAAGTTTGCCAGACATGCATAACTGATGTATGCAATGTTACTGAGGAGAATGTATCCAAACAAGTGTACACCATCTACAAACGTTGGAGGACTGGAGATTAGCTGCAAATGTGTGCGACCCCTATGCCATTCCAAATAGTCTACGGCTTGAAATGTCGGCGACTCTCGTGCGCTTCCCATGGTCGACGATTTCCATGTCTGGTACTAGTTTTCTCAAGTATACGTTTACGTGGACTGTTGGTAGTGCTACCTCTGTTCGATGTTCGAGCACATCCAAGCAAAGGAAAGTGGCATGCGACGCCGTCTGTGTTATATAGTTTGCCTTGTATTTTTGTGCTACTTTCACATTTTTAAATATCAGTTTAGAGGCTACATTATATCAAAATTTGTTTTCCTGCTATATGCTAAGGCGCAGATTGACCGTCTCGTTTTGCTTCATTGTATATTGTCGTTGGCTTTTCATACCAGGGGGTATTCCTGGAACATTTTGTGGAGACAATCGGTGGAGAGTGTACATATATTAGTTTGTCGGAAAGATAAATCTAGTAATCTAGGCTGAAGTCTTCTGCCTCGCATGATTATCCTCATGCACGCGCTCCTCATGGTAATTTGTATTGGCAAGTTTGTGCGTCGGCCTGCATGCATGCAAACGTATGTGCGGTACAGGCAAATCACGTCGGTAGAAGACTTTGTCCTAGGTCAGTAGCAAATTTTCCAATTTGCTATTATCAATCTACTCATACATCTTTATATTTGTCTCTCTGTCCTCCTGCCTCTTCTTGGCTTTGACGATATGGAGATTCTGGAGCCGAATCCGGAGAGATTTAGCTGATCTAATCTCCATTGGAGTAACCAGAAAGTTTGTTGCAAGTATATTTTCAAATGACTTTCTATAAATTTCTGGCGAGAAGGGCGATTTCTTGTGACTCCTCTACCTTCCAAGATTGAAAATGGAATGAGTGTATTCTCTTAGATCAAGAGGTGATCTATTGTTAACGAGAAATATGTAACTTAGTCAAAATAAATTTGAATCATCTACTGTCATGAAGCACATTTCCAAGGTCAAGGGTCAAGACAAGTATTTTGTCATCCAGCACTCTCCAAGAAGTTGTGGCTGAAGTTAACGTTGGCGTTTTGATGAAGATATGAGCGACCAATGCAATCTGACTATAACACCGCGCGAGTCAATAGCAGTTAGGAAAGAACTTTCTTTGAAAGCTTCTGAAGGTTTGTTCGCATCCCATCTACCCAAAAAGTGATTTTCAGAAAATTTAAAGCAACGGCTATTACTGAAAATGTTATATGTAAACCATTTTAGTCCCATTATTAACCATTTCAGTGCATATATTTTTCATACGTATGACACAAAGGATATGCTGGTAAAAAAAATCTCACGTTGGCTACATATCATCCAAAATCCAAAGGAATCGTCTGGCGTAATTAGTTTCTGTAAAAGTGGTTGGTAAGTTAATAGGTGTAGAACAGTGTCGTTGATTTTTTTTCCATGGTAACTAGTGTAATGTTGATAACAGATGTAGTGGAATGACCAGCTTTTTAATGTCCTCACAGCTGATAAATGTTCGACAATTTGAACGTTTTTCAAAATAAACAGGCCCTCTTATATACCGGGGTGCTATGCTATTGTGGGCGTAAAAGTGTGCGATAGGTGAATAAGTAAATATTAATACTTTTTCTTTCAAGATATTATATCTGTCTATTTGTTGTTTCCTGCTCTATATTAAAATGCATTTAATTTCCATTTCAAATCAGATGTCTGCGAAAAACGGTGGATGAACAGACGCCATTTAGATTCCAGGTTTTAGCAAGGGAAATTACTCTGATATTATAGTGGTGCCGAAAATATATTTTTACGATGGCAAATACATGTCGTAATGTTAGGATGTTGATGTATATGTTGCATATAGTGTAACTCAGTTTGAAAAATGGGCACTATTTCCATAGCACTCATTCTGCCACCTGTGCCGCCCAATAGAAAAGTATCAGAGGTATCAAATAAATGCAGCTATATCCACATGTGACTGGGAGAATAAAGCCGGAATTGTCGCTGAGAAATGACCACAAACATCAGCATGATAGTATATCTGGACCTCAGACTATTTGAATAACTGCCAGTGTCCCAGTGAAAAGTAATAAATCGTGTAGAACAAAGTTTTAAAGTCAACACGTGTCAGTTGCGAAAACCACCAGAAAACAACAACCAACTTCACGCTTTGAATCTTATTTGTTATCATAGATTCGATCTCTTGGTTCTCGACAAATGTGGTAATCATGTGATTTAACTCTTGCATAATATAATTGGACATTATCAGTCGATAAACTGGTTAACAGATATGTTATCGTGACAGCGATCAGAAGAAAAATATTAATTCTATTTGAGAACATGCGGTATTGCCATTATTTGGTAACAGTGATTTTCATGGCTGTATTTTTAAAGTAGTGCACTCGTCAGCAATCCTGAGATTTTCCGACATCAACTCTTTTGCTATTGGTATTAAAGTGTTACCCACAAGTTCTAGTGGAGGTATCAAAATATTTTCTTAAGTAATTGTGAAAATAAAATTTGTGTGTGTTGCCAACTGTTTATTATGGGGAAAACTCAGTTAGTTCTAAACTTGAAACTAGATAAACTGGCAACTTTGCAAATGGTCAACGCTCAGAGGGGTTGGAAGTCTAGTAATAATATAAAATGTATAGGACATGCGATACGTCTAGTCCGCGGAATCGGATTTGGCAAATGCTCTAGTGCCATTTATTAGGTAATATATGTGACTTCTTGAACACTATTCGATTTAAAATATCTAAATTAAACATTTATGCTGTAATTTTGGGTTTTGGATCTCTATGACCTCTAACACGAAATGCAAGTTTTAAAATGTCCATAGGTTTAACATCATGGATCCTCATGCAATCTAAAGTGACAAACACCTTCTAATTCCATTTGAGCTTTACAAGTTAATCAAATCAGGCCTCTTTTGTGAGCTAAAATCTCTTGGTCCAAAGTATTAAATGCAGATAATGAGAATTTTTGTTGTCCTTTTAAACCAATGTCTGGCCAAATCCACATATATTACTAAAAATAATTTACTGTCGGTTGGAGGAGTCGGACAGGTTTTAAATAAGACAAATTTTGGCTAAGTATTCGTATTACGATGCAATGTATACTTAACGAGAGGGTAGCTATTTACTACAAAGTTGTTCTTCACAACCATTGATTTTAGTCCTTACGAGAAAACCATATTTATGCTAAATGTATTTTTAGCCAACATTTGGTTCTTTCATGCAAAATCTATTAGCTTAATTAACATGTAAGACTGTTAGGAACCAAGATCAAGGTATCTGTATGATTAGCCAAATTTTGTTGTCTAACTCACAATTTCCATAATATACATGTATGACTTTTAGGCAGAAATTAAATTGTGGATAACTATACGATTAGCTAAAATTTTGCTAATGTCTGCAATGCCTTTTTGTATAACCTACATGCATTTCCGTTAGAAAACAAAGCTAAGGTAGCAGTATGATTAACCAAATCTGGCTATACATCTCATTGTCTGTTTCCATAATGTGCATGGAAGACTTTTGGCAGAAACAATACTTTAGATAACTGTATGCTTAGTCCACATTTGGCAACTGGCTGAAGTGTCTCTTTTGCATAACCTATAAGCATAACTCATAGAAAGTCAAGTTTGGCAGAGTCTATGGTCACAATCACTGGGTAAGTCTCCAAAACGGAAATCAGATTTCTAGCAATTGTACAGTAGTCAACATTTTTCTATTCGCTGTCCTGTTTTGTTTGCATGTTTAGCCCAAAGGTAGTCGTAATAGTAACATTTTGGATATATGCTTGCTTTTCAAACGTTTTGGCCATCGACTACTAGGTATTTCTAAAAAAAAACGTCAGATGTGATTATTATACTATAAAGAAATTGGGGTTTCTTTGCATTAAAGTTTTATATTAGCAAAGTTCTTTATTAGAATTTTGTGATAATCTTCCTATGATAGTTTCAACAAACACGATGATAGCACAAGTTGATTGGGCGCTGGAGGGGGGCAATTGTGTTAGGCACTTTCTTGAGTTTTCTTTTATTTTGCGGCTGATATTTTCAAATTACATCATCTTCACCTAGGTCAAATGGGATCATTTCTTCACAAAACATATTTGGCGGGCGAGGTTGGCAACAGACGTAAAAAGTGTTCTTTGTAGCAGTGTAGGGCACCACTAAAGAACACTGTCTCCACGCACGTGCGTAGGGGTACCAGGAAAACGTTACCAACTAGTTGTCCGGAGCCCATGTGCCACAACGGAATAGATACTGCTTTGAAAATCCAATGATCTAGACAATTTCGTGATAGGAATCAAATTTGTATGAAAGCATTTTCTCTCATGAACCACATTAAGATCCAATTAAGTTTATGTTTCCCAAGTTGAATAAATAATTTACTTTTTTAATTGGAGACTCTAATGTCATATCTTGGCTGCACTTTGATTAGTTTTTCCGGCCTGTATTATATTCCTGGAAGAAAAGAGCTTCATGTATTTGAAATCAATCATTTTCATCAGAACCAAACGTTTTTCATCAGCATGAAACAGTCTTAAATTTCTATACCAAAATGTAAATGCAATGAACAATTCAGTTTACTGGAAATGAAGATTCCAAATTATGAAATATATGGGCTTAATAAATATGTCAGATTGTCTCGGTAGTATACATGCTAGAAGAAATCTGAGTGTTTCACTTTACAAGTCGGCAGTCATCTGAAGAGAAAGCAAATATAGCAAATCAAATGTATTATCCATTAAGTGCAGTACATCTTATTTTATAGACATCTGAATCCTGGATAGTCTCCCTTAAATACAAGGTTATTTTTTAATGCCATTTTTTAATAGTACGGTAACCTTATTCGAAAAAAACCAAAACGTTATATTCAGGGTTACGTTATAATCATTCAGATTGAACCAATTTACTGTATATGTTTAGCAAGTTTTTAAGTTCAGCAGTAACAAACTGAATTTCAGTTGAAACAGATTTAACAAGAATTAGTGAAATTATGTTCTTTTTTTTATCTTGTCTCCAATATTTCAAACGAAAAACCATTCTTTCAAGCTACTATTCTATTTTGAATATATTAATCTTGTAATATAATCTAGAACTACAATGTATGAATTAAGAAACAGCGATCAACATTAAACAAAACAAATTAATTAACATGCATTTCAAGACAATATCTTATAATTCGTACTAGTAAAATGTTATTTTTAGCAATCTATGCAAAAGTAAATTTCATTTTTTATTATAGCTCTTCCCAAAACTCATATTTCATATAAAACGTTTGAGAGAGAGAGAGAGAGAGAGAGAGAGAGAGAGAGAGAGAGAGAGAGCAACGGTAAGACTGATGGATATAAGATCTTGAAAAAATCAAAATATTTAAAACAAATGTTTAAATGCATTAAATAGATTTTGCACACCTGTAATATGACTGAAATGGTGTGGATTGTACATGTAAATTAAAGGGAAGAATATCACAGGAATACGAAAAACACTATGTGATGATGTGAGAAATATATTTACAGAATAACTAAAAGTTATTTCGGCAAGGAAACAAGCGATACTTACAAGAAGGGAATTGAATAAAAATTGACATGTTTATTGAGTGTCAAGAATCTTACATTTGTACACTATAAACAACTGCTTAAAATTTCGTTTGAGTTTTTCCATTGAATGAAATCAATCCTTTGCTGTCGGTTAAAATTCGTCAGCGCAAAGTACTAAATGCACATTATAAGAATTTTTTGCAGTCCCGTTGATCAATGTTTGTTCCAATCCATATATATATATATATATATATATATATATATATATATATATATATATATATATGTATGTATGTATGTATGTATGTATGTATGTATGTATGTATAATGCATTTACTATGTGTTGGAGAGGCCAGGCAGGCTTTATATAAGTTCAATGTTGACTGAGTATTCATATTGTCAACTACAATGATGCTGGGTGATAAGCAATGTGTACATATAAATTTGTTTTAGCTATTTCTTACAAAGTTGCTCTTCACAATCAAGTTAACCCTTATAGAAACTAACGTGAATGCTATCTCTGAATTTTCTCTTCCTATCAGTCAAACACAACTGATGCAATTTTTGGGTGTGGCTGGATGTTATAGGACATTTTGCTCCAATTTTTCCAGAATAGCACCTGGTCTATTTTTATAGCAAGAAAAATCACATTTCTGTTGTCTGAAAAATATCACGAGGCTCTAGATACTTGAAAGACCATTCCTAAGAGTGTATCAGTTCTTTAGGCTCCAAATTTCAGTGAATCGTTTTAATATAGCTGTTGAAGCAAATGACGTGGGGGATGGCGGAATATTGATTGCAGAAGACAAAAATGATGTAGATCATCCCATGTACTATATTTCTAAAAAATTAAATAAGCACCAGAGAAATTATTTCACAATCGAGAAGGAATGTTTGGCTTCGATATCGGCTTTGCAACACTTCGAAATGTATGACAGTTCAGCTCCTGCTCCGATTATTGTATTCAGTGATCACAACTCCCTTGCTTCAATCGGCAAGATAAAAAAATAGAGATTATTAAAGATTGATGTTGTAGGAATACAATCGTGAAATGAGGCATGTGAAAGAAAAATATAATCTAAGAGCAGTTAGACTTTCATGGGAATAGAAGTGTTATATAATTTCATGTATATTATGTCTCATTCATAAGACTTCAGTTATGTAATTTTTAGTCGCATGCAGTTTTCACAAATAGTTAAAGTAAAGTTTTAATTTGTGATGCTTTCTCTTTCATGACGAGATATGTTACGGATATTTAATTTGTATTGTTTGGGGGTTTTTTTTCTTCATGATTACGTGGAATTTATATTTGTAATTCGGACTTGACCATGACTTTGTGCAAAATTAAATTCACCGTGTAACTGACGAGTAACTTTTAGTTTTGCAAGCAAAGAATACGTAGTTAATATTGTCTCTGAGTATGAACTTAATATTAAGATCATTATCAATATAAGTAAATGTGTTTATTTTGGTCTGGGTCTAGGCTATTAGTATGTCCCATGGAAAAACCTACTGCACCTCATATTTAACACATTCTTTATTATAATTTTTGTAACCGATTATGTCTTGTTGACAACCGAGAATTTTCTAGAATGGAGAATTTCATTAAGTGATAGAGCTTTTCCAGAAAATGGTAATTGCGACCTTGGTCAAGTCTATAATCATTTTCACTTGAAAAATTACTCATTCTTGTCATAACATCAGGAGCAGAATCATTTGTTGTGTTGTGTTCGGTTGTTGATTTGTGTGTGTGTGTGTGTGTGTGTGTGTGTGTGTGTGTGCGTGTGTGTGATTTGGATTTTTCACGTAGCTTTAACAATTGTTCAGTCATATCGCTACGATGTCTGCATTGTGACAGTTTATGGTTATGTCTAGCACTGGGGCATTATGCCGCAGACATGCAGCATGATGTCTCACCCAGTCACATTATCCTGACGCCAGGCCAACCAGTCCTAACACTAACCTCTTAATGCTGAGCGCCAAACGCGGCAGCTGTTAGTACGATTTTATAAGTCTTTGGTATGACTCGGTCGAGGATCGAACCCGCGATTTGGGTGAGATTACTTAATCAAAATATTATTCTCTGGAATTGTAAGTGCTCCATAATATTTGTTTGGCAGAAACATCAATTTTATAGCGAATTCAGACAAGGACATCCTGGAATATATTATCGCAATCAATTGGAAAACTGGTAGTACGTCATCACACTTTAGGAGACTGGTACATTTGTACAACTAAGACTACATGAAAATCAACACCTTCGACGCATGGATTCTAGTTTTAACACCACTGTTATTTAATTACAACTTTATTAGTTAGTACCACTAGTTCGGATGCTTTGGGATTTAATTGGCAATGCTGTAAATTCTTTTGAAATTTTCACTTTGTTTTCCAGGAAAATAAATCGATTTGTTGAATTTTCAAAACATGTTGGTTTCCGCTCTTTTCTGTTACGTATTTTGAGACCATAAGGTACGCTGTATCAATTATGTAACACGAAATGTGTAAATGTTGGCTTGCCGAATATCATTTAAACGAACAAATTTTAAACGTGGTAAAATAAGGGTACAGCTTACATATTTTATATATATATATATATATATATATATATATATATATATATATATATATATATATATATATATATTATTTATGTGACATACAAATACAGATATTTGCCCTTTGAACATTGTTATGCTTGACTACAGGCAACTGTGTATTGAAAGAATTAATTAACTCCCTGCCCAGTATGTCCACTACAAAATTTAGTTATGTGCCTTTTGTCTCTATTCACAATTACGTTTGAAAATATGTAAGTGGATTGTTTCCTTTTAAAACTTCTATTTTGATTCACATAGATTGAGGCAACATAAGACATACAAATAATTTAATCATGAATGATGGTTTTAGGGAAGAAAGTAGATAGCTGCAAACACATAGTTAGCTTTTCGAACATTGAACATACAGCCATTTACGTACCAACTATTATGGAATAGAAACAAGCGAAACAGAGGTGATTAAAATATTTTAATGTATTTACAGTTGATCCAAGTCTCTGCTTTAATTAACAAAACTCCCACATTCTCTCTCTCTCTCTCTCTCTCTCTCTCTCTCTCTCTCTCTCTCTCTCTCTCCTGTGACAGCTCCTGTGGCTGAAGTGGTCAGTGCGTGCGCCTCGGATGCGGGAGGTATCGGGTTTGAACCCTGGCTGAGTCATGCCAAGTCTTACAAATAAGTACTAGAAGGTGCCTCACTTGATGCTCAGCATTAAGGGGTCATTGTTATCACTGGCCGACCTGGTGTCAGGATAACATGGCTGGGTGGGACATAATGCTAATTGTCTGCGGCATGATACCCCAGAGCTAGACATCATAATAAACTGCCACACTGCAGACATTGTAGTGATATGACTGACAAATTGTTAGAGCTATGCTGAAAATCCAAGTCACACACACACACACACACACACACACACACTTCCTTTGGTCAGTTTGACTAAACTTTTATCATCATTCATAAGTCCTGATAGATCTTGGCATGACCACAAGCGAAAATCTCTACTCTCGTCTTGTCATTTTTGCCTTATCTTGCTACGATGGTGCAGAGAGAGAGAGAGAGAGAGAGAGAGAGAGAGAGAGAGAGAGAGAGAGAGAGAGAGAGATGGTGGTGGGGTGGTTTGATTGTTAAGGGAAGAGTAATTTGCTATTGTTTATTCCTCGTTTTATCTGTTGGTAGATAAGTCTGTCCTGGCCGTTGACTTCATCGAGGAAGACTTCCGCCCAGTGATGATGTGCTATCATCACACTATTTTACCCATAGTTGGGAGACTCGTGGGAACGGGAGCGTCTTATTCCATCCCGTACGGATCCAAAGGACCTGTAACACTGCCCACCACTGCTTGCCTGACCAAGTGAGAGAAGAGAGGGATGGGGCGGCTTTCGGACATTTTGATATTTAATTAAAATATTTTATAATATTTTTCATAGGTTTAAGAAACATCTTAAACAACAAAGTATTAAATACATTGAAGTATGTACAATTTACCGTACAGTGTCGACAAGCTGTTACATCTATGTATCACTAATTATATGAAGACTGTAGATAAAACCCAAGAAAAGTGTACACGTACCGATACGAAGAGCTATATTCTTATAGGTTTTCAACCAGCCCAAATTGGTTTTCACTCTCACTCCAAATTTCTGCGTACTTTCTCCTTATGCATGAGTGAGGTTGGGTAAAGGGAAAGCAGAATGGAATGCGGTGAAATTATGTAACACTTTAAATTGATTTCGGAAACTGGGGTTATTAATACCTTTTGTCTTTATTTACATAGGTCACTAATGATTACTGAGTGTAAATCCATTATTGATCTATATAATTGATAACACACAGCTGCAACAATATTTATATATGCGTATTATTGCGCCACGGGCGGATCATAATTTGACAGGTAGTGTTGGTAGATAAATTTGCTTTATACAAACTCGTTAAAAGCCATGTTATTTTTAATGTATGCGATCTATCAAAATGTTATCCCCCTATGGCTCATCAATACCCATTTATAAATATTGTTTCAACATTAGGTTATGTATGAATAGAAGGCCATTGCTTCTATATTCTCTAAACCTGTGATGAGTTTCCACTGATCAAGCATCAGCAGTGTAATAAAATAACAATAAAAATATTACTGATCCCTATCTTCTAGATGAATTAAACATGGGACACAATGCCATCGAAATTCTCTGTGCTTTCCCTTTGATCCCCCCATCCTTCTTTCTCTCTCTCTCTCTCTTATGCAAAAGGGAGGGAATACAGAGAAGTCTGTGGGGTGAGAGAGAAATAGAACTGAACTGCACCAAGTAACCTACATAAACCTGGGACTTCGTAACGGTTAGCTGTACACGTTCTGTCGGATTTCGATACAGTGTTTGCAATACCAATGATACAATGCTGCAAATAGCCTGTCAAGATTAGACAATGGATTTTTGGGTAGGAGGAAGAGGCATGCTGTGATCTGTCTAATGTTTTATTTTTATTTCTTTCTTGCTATTCTATTGAATCTGTCAATAAGGGTCTGTATACAGATTATTCAATATTAAAATGAAATTTTGCCACTTTATCCCCCCCCCCAAGTTTTTGGTACGTCATGAGACTAATTGAATGTTACAAGTCTATGCTCTTAAAAATAGTAACAAAAATAGTGAAACGCAGCAAAGTTTGTCAATTCAACAAATAATTTATTTCCCTAGAATTAAATCCCAATAATAATCCTATAATCACAGACACAAGTCCAAATAATTTGAAGTCCTGAATAAAATTTAGTAGAAGTCCAAATTAAATCCAAAACTGAAGGTGATGATGGGTCTATGGTAGCTTGCAGATTGTTGATGTGCCAACATTCTTTTGTTGAATCACAGTAATTTAATTCCCGGTTTGAATTCGCTATACATTCCAGTCAATTTTATCAGAGCACTTTAGTATTTACAGAGAAAATAATCACTTGAACTCAATAATTTGAAGAAATAAAGTCCAGCTCAACTAGACACAACATATATTACAATTCGAAAGTGCTCGAACTTAAAGCACGACTGAAAAAGCCTCTCAATTACAAGATTATATAGTTTTCTACTTAACCTCAGGTAACAATTAGCATTTTCTAAAAAAATCTATTACCTAATAGAAAATATCCTTCTAGAATGATCCTGATGAACACAAATTAAAATTAGTAGTTATTATTACAAACCAGAACTTGGGCAATGTCAAATACACATAGGAAATTCCAAAACCTAGAACTAGACCCAAATAAACATATTTACTGATATTAATAATAATTCTGATTTTAAACCCATACGCATAGAGAAAGATTTACCTATGTATTAGTTCTTCACAGAAAAAGTCAATTCAGGTCAAGCAGAAATGAACTAAAATTTGGACAAGATCAAGTCCAACATAACAATGTTACATTACAATAGCATGTAATAAAAAACATAAAATCAAAAAAGAACTAACTAGAAAACAATACAAATTAAATACACATAACATAGACTTCAGCATGGGCTATGAATAAATGCCTTCGCAACACCAACACCACCTCTCTCTCTCTCTCTCTCTCTCTCTCTCTCTCTCTCTCTCTCTCTCTCTCTGGACCTTCGTAGAAGTATACCAGCGAAAATCCGTGGAGAAACGAACGTGGCAGATTTCGCCTCTGTCATGCGATGACGCCTCTGGACCTGCGAATGATCATACAATCCATACGGAAAGGGGAGCGATAGAAATGGAGGAGAGAACCAATTGTATGTTTGGTATTAATATTAATTAATGTAAGTAATGTTAAAAATTAAATCATAATAATGAAATAGATCAACTGTACTACAGAGAAATGTTTTGAATTATCTCTTACTGGTTCCATATTTCACTTAGTTTATATTTCTCAGTCGTTTTAATACATTGTTTAAGTACTTAACTTTGTTGTGTTTCTAGTCAACAACCCAAGAATCAAGAACATTCAGGCAGCAGACACCAGACAGGCAAGTATGGAGGGGGATTACAGCCATAATTCTATGCGTGTATTTTCTAATCTTCCTTGATGCATTATTGTAAATGGCTGCTTGCAAGTGCTACTTTCATAATTCTATCTATGTATATTGTATTCTTCATTGATGCAAATTGTACTTGGCAGTTTGCAATTGCTACTTTCCTTCTGCATTATTGTAAATGACTTCTTGTAAGTGCTACATTCATAATTCTAGTCATGAATTTTCTATTCTTCATTGATGCAAGCTGTAAATGGCTGCTTGCAAGTGGCATCGGGTCACAATTAGTACTTCCAGTTCAGTACCCATGAATGTAGTTCTAGTCTATTTTTAGAACATTTTTTCCTCTCTCATTTTGGTGGTGATAGAAGAGTTTTATTGGTGCATTTTTGGTAGGGATTTAAAGGTAATTGTTTATTCTTGAGAATATGAGCTTATGGTATGGTTGTCTGTGTGTATTTTGGCGACAGTGCACAGTGAGTAATAAGGCCTTGGAAAGTTCAGTACTGAGAAACAAATGAAAAGAATATATAACAAAATTAATTGTGTTCTATGGCCTGTCAGGGCAGTATTGACTAAACTTTAAATTGCTATAAAATATTTATTAATAACGATAGGCACATGAAAGTTTTACACCTTGTGTATATTGACTGTAACAATTAGAAAATATAATTAAAATTTAAAAAATTTAATTAAAATTTTTTAAATTAATTTAAAAAAAAAATAAAAAATTTACAAATGAATTTTTTTTCGCCATAAATTCACAGAAATGGTATCTGTTGGAGATGACACTCATTATTATTAGTAGCAATGTATTCCTACACCATAAACAAGTTGCAATGGAGGATTTTTTCAAAGCCTGTCAGCGAAAATCTCTTTAAATTTTGCGCCAGCACATAATAGTGATTGTAGAATACGGACAGGAAATGTAACATCCAATAGATTATATGGCCTATTGTCATATAGGGATCCAGAGACAAACACATGGAAGAAAAAACATGTCTACAGACTAGCATTAATGGTAAAGTTGAGAAGTCTGAACATTCCAAAGGAGCTCGATGCATCCCATTTATGCCACAACATTTTGTGCGTGAATGTTGATTTTAGAACCTCATTCCGTTAACAATAATAGGCAGTGCTGCAAAGGTTATGGGCATTGCGTTGGGCATAGTGACTTTCCAGCCTGCATGATGAAGTTGAGATTATAACATGGAATAATACAGGTATCATGATGTGTCCTATACACCCACCCACCCACCCACCCATGGATGGATGAATGGATGGATGTGTTGAGTAAGCAGGAGAAAAGAAAGAGTGTGGTCTTTATTTTAGTAGACCATGCTGGTATGACAGTGCTGTCTTAAATACATTCCTTCCTTCCTTCCTTCCTTCCTTTCTTCCTTCCTTCCTTCCTTCCTTCCTTCCTTCCTTCCTTCCTTCCATCCATTCATTCATTCATTCATTCATTCATTCATTCTCTCAGCTAGTAAGTCATTTCATGTTATTTTATTTTAGAATATTTTAAGATTTATTTATTTTGCTTCTTAATTTCTTTATTTGTGTCTTCATATTCAGAGAAAAACTGTTTCGACCTCTCCATAGGTCTCATCAGGTGGTAGTAAGTAACGCAACTGCTTATAACATGGGTTGTGTTACCTACGGATTTCCCCACTACAGTTTTCCCTTCTGTACCATGTGTTCTTTGTGGTGTCTTTGAGCACTGTCATTTTGCACATGGAATTAAGATAATCTTTTCTATCTGCAGTGTCCATTGGCTCCTGCCAAACCTGTGCATAGGAGTGATCGCCCTTGGTATCTAGCAGTCCTTTGGAGTAGTCAGACTTCCTATTGCCTTGCTGAGTCCTGTACCTCAGATGGGCCTGTATCATATTTCCTCGTCTTGCTAGAATACGTTGCCTGGTTTGTGGACGCTTTTGATACAACTGATGGTAAGTGCAGTCTTTATCCATTGTCTCCAGTGATCTCAGAGTCCTTGTTGAAAATTTACCTCACAAGTGTGTCACTTTTGTTTTCATTGATGATCCCAGGCTGTGATTGAGTCTGTGTATTGTTGAATGCACTCTTGCCTCAAAGTTTCTGGAATAGTTCACATTTTTAGGTAATGAAACACTGATTGATCTGTTCACAGCCTCACATTTCTGTGTGTTTGTGTTCAGTCTCAGTCTTTCTACAACATCACAGGAGAGTTTCATTTTCAGAACTTCTAGCAGGATGTTCTTATCATTTTCTGTCATGTTAAGATGAGTCACTTGATGAGGGCCCAGGTATGCTGATCGCATCCACCAGCTGTTAGTACTTCCTCCCCCACAGACCTTTGAATAATGCCGGCATTTTGAGCAGTCCCCTGAATAACAGCGCAGAGTGGTATCCAGCACTTGGGGAAGTTGACATTTAATTTTTGTAACATCACCACTATTGTCCTCCATCAGTTGCTTGAAGATCAAACTGCAGCGTGCTTTAATGTCTTGGCTGAAAATTTTCTGTTTGAGCCTTTTTCCTTCTCTTGTTCTTATTCCTGGAAACATGTTTTCACTAAATATTGCAGAATTACAGCGTTTGAACTGTAAACGACCCAAATGGATGGGGTCCGACAGTCTTTCTACTTCCCACATTGGATGCAGAATGTTGTAAGCATCTTGGAAGCCAGCAGCAGCCTGTGCATCTCCATCTGTTGTTGCATGTCTAATGAGAATTTCTTGCAGAACAAACTTTTTTCCAATTTCTTTTGCCATTTCATACTCTGAATGTGGTGCAGCTGGTGACAGATTTGCTGTGCAGTCAACATGACCTCCTGGACATTGCACATCAAAACCTTTCCCCTTCAGCCATGCTCCAGTCCAACACAGCTTGTTTTCTACTGTAGTCCCCACAAGGTATTGCTTCTCCGTAACAGTTTCACAGGCAATTCCAACAGCTTGTGATGAACTTTGACCAGGTTTCTTTTCATGTCCAAATCTAATGGCATTGTATCTTGCATCAAAAGCAACATTTATTTGCTCCGGATGCTGAGCACCACGAATGACATTAACCTGTCTGACTAGTTTCAGCTTGTCTATCATATCTGTTTCATTGAGCTCCACAGTTGCTTTGCCTACAATGTTGGAGGCCCTTTGCATAGATGTTTTGCTAGGTGGCGGAATGTCAGTGGCTACAAGCAAGTATCTAGCCCTGGTGTTGCCCATTGGTGTATCTTGTAGTCCAGCTTGAAACATCATATTTACAGCAGCAGGATTTGGCCCAGGTTTATTTGTTTTTATCTCCTCATACAACTTATACTCTGGTGACTTAAAGCTGCAGTTTTTACACATCATAGCATGCTTCCAAGCAAGTCCCCATTTTCTTTCACTAGCAATTTGGAACTCTGGTCTGTCACATATGTTGACTTGATTACCATGGCGATGAATGATATCATTCCACATCTCAACATTTTTTTTCATGCAGATGATACGTGTCCCATCGTGCTCATTCAGTTCTGTCTCTTTCAGGTCTAGTTTTGCTTTGGATGATAGTCGTAGAATTTTTGCAGACCCAGGTGTGCCATTACACTCTGGTGCCTGAACTGACTGGAGACCCCCATTTGTCGGCTTTGTCACTGCAATGAGAGAGAACTTGTCTGCATCCATTCTTCTGATCACTGGAATAGATGCAGCACTGGAACTTGGTAGAGTATCATCAGTCAGATATCTGACTCCTTTGTTATGTGGAATATTTCCATTTTTAAAACAAGTTGTCTTCCTCTTCTTGTACCCTTTCATGGTTTCCTTTACAATAACTGCATGTAAAATACAAGAAGTATCCTCTCTCTCTCACTTATATACCTAGGAAAATACATGCTAGCTTGGCTTCAGAGAACTACCCCAACTCTTCAATACTATTGGAAGCCAAACATATGAGGGCTCCTCCCCTTCATGGGTGGAAATGATGTCATGGATTTGGTTAGTACCTCTAGCTTGCGTATTTAGATGCTACCAGATTTCAGGTGTTACCTTTGATTGACAGGCCCTGGTTTTATTGCTTCACACCTGATAAGGAAAACCATTGATGTTCATGATAAAGGAATGGAGAGACTTTGCCACAGAATAAAATATGTCAACTTCAGGTTTTACATTTTCATTAAAACTGAAGTTAAATTTAAATTTTCATATAAAAATATGTATCATTTTTTAAAATTGAATTTTCTAGGAAAGTTTAACAGTCAAGTTTAATATCTAGTACTTTCCAGATTGGTGTTAGGACTAAAAACTAATTACAGTTTATTTGAAGTGTTTATCTTGATTGGCAAAATCACAATTAAACTTTAAGTTTTGTGCATTTTTGACATTAGGCCATTTGGAATTGGCTTGTGCTTGTGTTACAGTGGTGTCAGATAAAAGCCCGTAACTGTCCTATTCATGGATGAAATTCCTTAAAACTTTGCAGCAGTATTTAAGAGACATTGAATTGATGACGGATGGAAGTTTTGTCCATGGAGGTGAAATTGTCTGACCCTGTCAGGCATCGGGTCACAATTAGTACTTCCAATTCAGTACCCACGAATGTAGCTCTAGTCTATTTTTAGAACATTTTTTCCTCTCTCATATTGGTGGTGATAGAAGAGTTTTATTGGTGCATTTTTGGTAGGGATTTCGGCAACAGTGCACAGTGAGTAATAAGGCCTTGGTGATGATCTGGAAGTGAAATATGTGTTCCATTGCATGTTGCTATGTTTACAATCCAGCCTCTTAAAAAAATGCCGGTGAACCCTTGACAAGAACTTCACTGTGAAGTCATCTTTGAAAGTATTTTAGATTAACATATGATTTGTATTGATTGTCACACAGTGGAAAGGTCAGTACTGAGAAACAAATGTAGAGAATATATAGAAAAGTTAATTGTGTTCTATGGCCAAGTGCTTAGATTTACTTTCCTTCTGCGTGCAGTTTGCCAACTACTGAATTGATTCTGTAGCTTGTCGTATGGCAAACACTATGTCAGTTATTGCAACTTTTGTATATTCTGTTTATCAAATTGCCATATTACAATTACATCATTCCAACTGCTGTTTTCATACAGATTCGGCATTGCAACAATGTAAATACTAAGTTTTATCAGTATCGTATTTGTTGTCCAACTCGTGTCACCATCTGTTGTCATAATGGCATACTAGAGATTAGCATGGCATTATGACAACAGACGGCGCTCTAAATTTCTAAAGATTTTCCTTTACCAGAAATAATTAATGCTCCCCACAGAGCTTTACGGCATTCATTTGTGTCGATAAACATTGTGCTCTTTCAGTCCCCTTTTTTAAAGGTGTACGTTAGCAACGAAGTTTTAATCATTCTCTAAAACCTTTGTGTTTTCTCGAAGATCTAAGTGATTTATTGCACCTTACGAATACAAAAACGCATACACTACAGCAGTGTGGTCCATCTTCTTCAACCCCAGTTTTGACGCACTTTAGTATTTACTTTCACTGTTTAAGGAATCTACTTCTTAGTGATATCTCTCATTACTTTGAAAACATTAGTTATTTTAGCAAAGTAAGGATCAGAAATGACAATGATATATTCCCTCGTACTCTTCTTAACGGGCTTTCATCCGACGACCTCTGCTTGTAAGGATCGTAATGTAGGTTACCCATTTTGACGCATCTCACAGGCGTCTATCTTTTCCTGAGATACTGTTGTACATAAGCTCCGGCGAAAATAATGTATAGCAGAGCAACATTTATAGCACATTAAAAAAGTTTATAGGTAAAATGACATTAAAAAAATTAAGTATTCTTTAAGGTTTTCTTATTCTTATCAAAAGCTTCATTTTGGAACAAATTTTGTTGCAAAAGCGAAACAACCAAATTGTGGAAAATCATGTTAGTATCATGATAAAAAAATTGATTGCGATTAGAAGTATTAGATTTAGTGTACGATTGTTTTCCAATGCTTAATTTGCATTGTTAATGTACAGAACCTCAAACAATTAAAAAACAGCTTTGAAACTGGCTTGAATCCTTTAAAAATCTGGCTCTAAAAGTGAAAATAATCAGAGACAAAAGATACAATGTTACATGAGATTTTACTTTTATTTATTGTAATTCTTACCACTATCAACCAATTAAAAATAATAAAGTGGTACAAGAATTTTAAAAATATAAATATAGCACCCTTAGGTTCAAATTATTCGGCTGTAAAGATTAAAAAAAAACAAATTGAAAGAATTTTTGAAATATGAATGTAGTGACGCATGATTATGACTTATTAAGTGTGCTGCTCTTTGCAATATAAAAGTAGTTTAGTGAATTAACTATGATCAGAGAGAGAGAGAGAGAGAGAGAGAGAGAGAGAGAATGCATATTTCATTAAGTTATTGTAATTGTACACATGTATCGTGGGTCGATGAGCATGGTTTGGGACAGTCTTAGGGTCTTTCCTTCAGTAGGTATCAACAGAAGAAAAAGCACTACTGATCTTACTCGATAATTATACACGGTAGAATTTTCCCGATAACTGTCTTTTTATTTGGTTTGATTTTATTTAATTGCCTACATGTATCCTGGGTAGTTGAGGGTGTTTTGTGACAGTCTTTTGCTGTTTTAGGGTAGTCATGGAGTCTTTCATTTGGTTATAATTACCAACATGGGGAAAAAAATCTCCTGATCTTACTCGATAATTATACAATGCAGGATTTTACTGATCACTGCCTTTTTTTAAGGTTTGATTCAATATAATTGTATTCATGTATCCTGGGTAGGCGAAAGTGTTTTCGGACAGTCTTGTGCTAGCCCTATGACTTTCAGGGTTATAGGCAGAAAAGGTAAACTGTTGGATGTCTAATTCATGCATAAGTTGTTGGAAATAATCAAACATAAAATTACTGGACAGATTTGGGGAGGCAAACAAGTGTTAATAAACATTGCCTAAACTTTTAGAACAGTTTTTGCTTCGATATTCTTCAAAGGAATAGCCTATGGAAATCTTGAGGACGCACACATTATGGTCAACAAGTATTGGTTGCTTGACTTGATATTAGGTGAGGAACCAACAGTCTACCATTCTTCTGCTAAATGGCTTGTGAAATGGTTAAATGCAGGAATAGGTTGCAAATGTGCCTTAGGTATCTTCTGATTACGATTTCCTACCATTTGACAAGTGTGACAAGATCTACGGTACTTATAAACATCACTTTTAATTTTCGCCAAATAAAAATTATTCAGGATCTTGTAATAAGCCTTACTGACACCAAAATGACCAGCTAGAGGAGTTTTATGGGCTAGACTATGAATTTCCTGTCTATACGACTTAGGAACAACAATTTGATTGCTCACTGACCACTCATCACCAGCAGGTACATCAGGTTGTCTCCATTTACTGATAATGACCCCCATTTTTCTCAGAGTAACATACTAGTATCTGTATGGCTACAATATCTGAAACCTAGCATTATGTCTTCTCTGAGGAATAGCACTTGGGGGCCTATAACTCGCATTAAAATGTCTTGCATGCTTATAAAGTAGCTGTTAATTTCTGTTCAGATATCTTACAACTGCAATCCGAAATTGGCTAGTGATTTCTATTATTATGTGAAGAAACTAACTTACTTATGAATCTCTCTCTGTCTCTCTCTCTCTGTCTGTCTCTCTGTCTCTCTCTCTCTGTCTCTCTGTCTGTCTCTCGGTCTCTCTGTCTCTCTCTCTCTCTCTCTCTCTGCTGAGTGATTAAGTAAGTAATTTAAATTATGGAATTTAGTTTATCCATTGTTCCATGGCACATATATTAGGGATAACAGGCTAAATTTAAAATTTCTTCTCAGGTTCAAAAATATAATAGTTTTGTGAAGGTCATAGCATCAGAAATAACAGATTAGCAAATAAAATATAATCCTTTTCATGGCTTTTTGTTCATACCATGTGCAAACAACTTATTTTATTGCCCGCAAAAAAAATTCTCCAAAAAGTGAGCATTTTTGTACAGTGTATATATTGAATACAGATCCAGTAATGGAATGTTTTGGGGAATTAATTCTTTAAACAGTCACTAGGGAATACAACCTGACTGATCTTGAAGCATAATTTACAAATGTATGGGGTATACAAAAGATAATGTGTCTCGGGGGAATCCAGAGTTTACAGTTTTAATTTCTCAGAATTTGCAATTATGAGTGTATGTCCAATCCAAAAGCCAGATTGTGTGAAAAGCTTGTCTTTATTCATGTTTTATTCATGTGAAAGTGAAAAAAAAAGGGATTGGCAAATCAGTCTATAAGAACAATGCAACGAGACAATCCTCGTATTTGTTCCTTATAATTGCCTACCTGTATGATAATTTTTGTTTTAGACTAATTCGTCTAACAATATTGATTTTATGAATGCCGGTTTACGTTACATATTTATTTTTCTCTAATATTTCCTATGAAAAGTTAAACACAGTACTGTATATAGTTTTTAGTTATTTATTTTGCCTTATTGCATAGTTGCATTGTGCTGATATTTTCTGTGTCATGACAATATTAACTTATATTTTAAACAGGATAAAATAATGATAAAATCACGACAATGAAGATGTTTATGCGGGGGAGGGGTGGATGCTACAACAGCCTGAGCTGTGAGTAGCCTTAAAAACTTTAAAAGTGTTTTAAAAATTTATTGGGGGGGGGGTCTGTTACGTATAGGCTCGTACAAAAGTAACAAAAGAAAAGAGTGAAGCCAACAATCTTTGAAAGTTTTAACAAAATAATTTATTTCCATAGAAAACAAGGTAAAAATATGAAATAGGACTTACGGTTTATGAATATGATCCAAAAATTAATCCTAGAATTCAAAAATATAAAGTCCTATCACTAAACAGTTCTAATTGAATCTAGGTTCGAATCTCGATGAAATTCCAATATGGAAGGCGATGACGTCAGATGAGGTCGTTGTACTGATGGCAACAGTTCCTCGTTGAATTACAATTCATAATGTTTCCGTTTAGAATTCCAGAACAAATTTCCACTAAATGTCTTTGTCCCAGAATTTTTATAAAGAAGAGCACTTGTGTGATTTTTCTAGAGAATATAAATTATTAAATCCACAAAATAGAAGAAGTCTAAATCAACTGGCATCAACATAAAAAACCACATTGAGCTCTAAAAGTGTAAGATACGACTGGCAAATCTACTAGAAAACGTCTATTTTAACCAACGATCTTACATTACATGGGGGCTCACGTGACGGGGCTACATGATCACTAATTTGAACAGCGCAGTAAAAATATGCCATTTAGCACGTAGCTTAGAATAGCCCTATCTAAGAATCAGATTCTCACGACAGAAATAAATAAAAAAGAAAGGCTGTTTACAACTTAGCTAACACGTGGGCCGAACATGACCTTGGTAATAGCCAATCATTTTCGTTTAATGTTTACAAACGACTGAACCAAGGTGAGCTATAAATAGTAATAAAGTAATATTTTGCGTTCTAATCAGGTCAAAACAGAAGACTGAATTTTTTCAAAAATATCATATCCCGTGAAAATTATCATTACAATAAAATGCAATGAAACAAAAATAAAAATAAAAAAGAATTTATAACTAACATACAAGCAATTAAATTACATATACGTAACAGGTCTTACTCTTCTAACAGAAAACAATCACGGGGCGGTGTCTTACTCTTCTAACAGAAAACAATCACATCTGTATAAGACACATGTAAAAATTTGCATTTATCATAGAATTTAATCACAAAAGTAATATAGTAGTAATTCAATTAAAATACAAAACTTGAGGTTCCAAAACTTTCACTAAACGAAACTGGCGTGACACAAAGTCACAAGGTGTCATCATCATTAGGCGTGGTGGTAGAGACCTAAGTGATCAGAACTGAAGCATACTATTTGAAAACACAACTAGGAAATATAAGAGTGCTTACTGTAATTACAGTGTAAATGGTAAAATCGTATAAACTCTGTATATCTGATTGAATTTTATGTATATATATATATATATATATATATATATATATATATATATATATCTTAAGGATTAAGGATATTATTCTCTTGGGGATTCACGGTACTAATTTATATCCCATAGTAAACCCATGCAAACTCGATGATGTTGAAAATTCAATAACTTTACATTTCTTGAATGTTCATTATAAAATCACGATTTATCAGGATAGTTACATCCTTGATGATAGTTTCGATGTGGAGAAAACCATCTGGCCACGTCATTGGTAAGAAATATATGTGTTTGAAACATGTGTTTTCAATTTCATGCCCAAAAATGCTGATGTTAATTTCACTAACGAGTTTTGGAAACTCATGTCTGCAGTATATAAAAGGTCACGCTCCAGCTTTTTAAAGTTAAGGTATTTTAAAATGATTATATAGTACAAATACCAACACATTATTAAAACCTTGTTCGTTATTTGGTTCCGTAACACCAGGTAACATGATCATTAGTAATTTTCCATACTCAGAGCATAACTGTCTTAAGATTTCGAAATTTTAGGCAATATCACACTGCCTGCATAAGCGACTAATGTTGATCACATGACTTGTAGCGGTTGCTTTGTATCTGGTATACTTTTTCGTCCTGTACCTTTTAATGAAAATGAGGGAGGAAATGGCAGCATAGTATTTGGGGTGGAGTTGTCTATCCATCCAAGTGCAAATATATTTATCCATTTTTCTGTTTGCTCTCTGCAGCCTAAAAACTTTGAGATAAGTTAATGAAGTCAAGTGCTTAAAAGTCATGGATCAGCATTTTAAATTTGCTTCTCTTTATGTCCTATTAATTTCACTCTGTTTGTGATCAATGAATCGGTCGTAGCAGAATTCTATACCATAACTAGCAGATGTGTTGCATACAATATTGCTGTGTCCAGTCTTTACGAGCAATATCAGTGGCCAATATTAGGTGCTTTTTGCACCTTTGTCTTTGGTCTGCAGCTAAATATCCATTTGAGATGAAACGATGAAACTTTACATAAATTTTATATTTACTATACGGTTTATCAAATACCAAATGCAGGACTTTAATCTGGTTGTCATGATTATGTACCAGTTTTTCAACCTCTTTTTATAAAATATAACTTTAAAGTTGTTTGCCAAACAAGGATGAACGTATGAATACTTATTGTGTATCGACTATATATCTGTCCGCATACCACAGTCAAGAGGGAGTCAAAGTCAGACGACTTACTCTATTTCCCTTTTTGTCCTATTACATTAATGCCTTTGAGATAAACCAGTGAATGTTTATATGAAAATATGCTGTGCGTCATTGTTTACGAAATGTCATCACATCCTTTCGTCTGTTTTCCAGTTCTAGAGCAATTTCTCGTGAATAAATAAAGATAGTTGCAAAAATATCATGAAAGTAATTGCTGACTACCACAACAAGAATCATTTGTATGGTCAAGGACTGATATTAACCTGCTTTTATGCAAAACATAAAAAAGTATCATGCAAATGCTGATTTCTTCTTCTGTAACCATAAAACATAAAACAGTCAGCGCCAAAACTTAGAATATAATTCAAAAGGCTTTACAGGTTTACTTTACAATAAAATTTCTTTCATAATGTACTTGATTAATTAATATTGTTATTTTTCAGTGATAAACAACCTAGCACGCAACCGGTGAATCTCGAGGAGAACAGTGGTACAGAAGAACATATACTTTAGGAAAGTATGTACTATACCTCATGATTGAGACAATCGTTTAGATTGTTCAGGCACAAAAGTGATGATATCTGAGGTAGCATTTAACTTTACAAGATGAATGAATTCAAAGAGTTGCCATGATCATTAGATTGAACTACATTCAAGAATATCATACTTGGAGACTTGGCACATCCTTAACGAAGAGAAATACCATAAAAGAGAATGATAAAGAAGAAAGCGTTTTGTTAAAAAAAATATTGTTTTATGAAAAAGGGAACATAACACGCACTTTGATAGTCATTAAGATTTTCCTTTACATGAAAGACCCATTTTGCTTGATTCAGTGGCTTCACCCGTCAAGCAACTAATTATTTTTATGATGTGTTATTAGTATGCCAATGTTGTTAGAATCTTGAAGCTCAACAAACATGGCTGCTGTAAACAATTTCATTGTATGTTATTCATTGTTTCTTTGCCGAAATAACTCTTAGTTATTGTATAAATAAATTTATATCCTCATCAGACAGTGTTTTTCGTACACGTGTAGTATTCATCATTTTAAGTTGTATCTACAGTCTATACACTTTAATTCAAATGTTAGGTGTGCTAAAATATTTAGTGCATTTAAACATTTATTTTAAGTATTTGCTTTTCTCTAGATTTTGTATGAATCTTATTACTGGTCCATCTCTCTCTTAAATGTTTTCTATGAAATTTAGGATTGGGTAAGAGCTATAGGAAAGAGAAATCAGTTTGGAGCCTTTCTAAAGATTCTCTCCGATGTATTAACCCAATATTTACCCTTATAGGTCACCAAACAGCCATTATTACAAGATACAATTTTACTAGTAAGAAATAAAAAAATAGTGTCTTGAAGTCCGTGTCTCTTTTAATCACCCTGTTTTTTTTAGTGCTGATCGCTGTTTCATACTTCTTTATACGAATTAGCTGATGATGTTACACAACTTATATGTTAATAATAGTATAGTAAACTTGAAAGAAAATTTTTCATTTGCAAAATTGGAGAAGAGAGAAAAGTAAAAATATAATATTACTAACTCTTAGTAAATCTGGATAAAATGAAATTCTGCTTAATGCTGTTGAAATTATGAAATGGCTAAAGGTTTTTAAACCATACTATTGACTATGCACTGTTTTGTTGACTTTTGGACTCATATGTAGTTTTCTAAAAATATGTATTGGAATGGTCAAATCTCTTCTAAGAAACACGAGTACATATGCTATAATATTGAACCAACCTGAATACATACAATGTAATACTGAATCAACCTGAATACATACACCCTGATTCAATTTGAATACACACACTGCAACTCTGAATCAGCCTGAACATAT
>JAECUM010093216.1:0-118538 GCA_016617855.1 Megalonaias nervosa
CATCATCATCAATTTCTCCATTGATAAAATTGACCAGAACACTAGCAGTGGTACATCATCATCAATTTCTCCATTGATAGGATGGACCAGAACACTAGCAGTGGTACATCCTAAATTTCTCCACTGATAGGATGGACCAGTACACTAGCAGTGGTACATCATCATCAATTTCTCCATTGATAAAATTGACCAGAACACTAGCAGTGGTATGTCATCATCAATTTCTCCATTGATAGGATAGATCAGAACACTTGCAGTGGTACATCATCATCAACATCTCTATTGATAGGATGGACCAGAAAACTAGCAGTGGTACATCATCATCAATTTCTCCATTGATAAAATTGACCAGAACACTAGCAGTGGTATGTCATCATCAATTTCTCCATTGATAGGATAGATCAGAACACTTGCAGTGGTACATCATCATCAACATCTCTATTGATAGGATGGACCAGAAAACTAGCAGTGGTACATCATCATCAATTTCTCCATTGATAAAATTGACCAGAACACTAGCAGTGGTATGTCATCATCAATTTCTCCATTGATAGGATAGATCAGAACACTTGCAGTGGTACATCATCATCAACATCTCTATTGATAGGATGGACCAGAAAACTAGCAGTGGTACATCATCATCAATTTCTCCATTGATAGAATGGAACAGAACAGAACAACACAAACACTAACACTGCCAATGGCTTGAAATTTAGCTCATTCAGACACAGTTATCTTTACTTCTGTGTTATTGTGTAGAATTTATTTTTTAAACAAATATTTTGGGCAGAATTTTGGACACCAACCCCACAAAATCTATGGCAGTACCTCATGTAACTAGACATTGATCCTGTTTAAAGCAAATAACTGGATTTAAACTATAGCACTCAAGTACTGGCAGAGCTGCTTCAATTATAAGAAAAAATTTGTCTTCCTCACAATGGTCATCATTTACAGGGGATTTTTTACTGAAAAAATGTGCTTGTACCATTCAGGTGGCCTAGTGGTTAGAGTGTCTGTGTCAAATGCCAGAGGTCATGGGTTCAAACCCTGGCTGAGTAATTCCAAAGACTTATAAAAACAGTACTGACAGCTACCTCACTAGGTTCGAAGCATTAAGAGATTAATGTTAGGACTGGTCAGCCTGGTGCCAGGATAATGTGACTGGGTGAGACATCATGCTTCATGTCTGCAGCATGATGCCCAAGTGCTTAGTCGTCACTATAAACTGCCACACTGTGGATATTATAGTGATATGACTAAAAAATTCTTAAAACTACATTAAAAATCTAAATCACACACACACTGAAAAAATGTGCTATTTTAACTAGAAAATCATTGGGTTTTTTTACTGAACCATGAGACCCTCCTGCATCCACCCAGCAGTAATTTGGGAGAAATTATAATTGGAAGTGAACTCTACCTGAAACTTGAGTAAATTTAGTGCAGAAAAGACTGTGTCTTAACTGAAACTTAACTGCTTTTATTTCTATGGAGATATATCTACAAGATTTCAAGTAACAAAACAGATAATCAAGAAATTAAAGTCAAAACTTCAGTCATCTTAAATGTTAGGTTTATGCTTGCTTTAATTAAAAACATTCAAATAAATCACTGATTCTTCTGAGTATAAACTCAGAACAAATTTAACAAGGAAACTACATTCAAGAAAATGTACTAATTCTCTAAAGAAAACAAACATGAAGTGTGTCATGAACTTGTGAAAATTTTATTTTAAAATATGCTTGATGTACTGGATTTGGAAATATTGTAACTTTAATGACACTTTAACTTAAAATGCTATCATCCATTGTTGGCTCTATTTCTTAATGGTCATGTTTCATGTTCACCCTGGTTAGTGTTGTGGTGTGAGTCTTATCATACACAATTAAACCTCACAAAAACAGCAGTAACTGACATAAAATACAATAAAACAGTAATGAAAATTTCATTCAAACCAATTTATTCAGAGAAAGCTGGATAATTTAAGATTCCAAGTATACATATTTGACCTTTTAAAAGAAAATTTTTGACAGCAAATTAAGGACATGCGGTCATTAACTTCTAATATTTCCATCAATTTAGGCAGTGATCTTAAGTAGGCTTTTGCATGGATGCGAATTAATCTATTCATTTGCTATTCAAGTACAACTACAGTATTAGATCACAACAGAAAGCACATGTATTATGCATTTTTTAAAATTATAGTAATACATCCAATGCAAAAAAGGGTATTGAATTATTTCAATTTGGAATACAACATTTCCTTCTCACTGCCTCCTAACAATGATTAGGGATTTTTACTGAAATCTGATATTCTACAGTACTGTTAAATCACAATTATCAGGTATATATCCATAATGTAACTTATGTGTGCATAATTAGGACCATTATTAACTGTAGTAGGGAATATACCACACTGATTTCTATGTAAAACACCTGGACCTCATTTCCATACTAATTCCTGTGTAAAACACCTGGACCTCATTCCCATATTGATTCCTATGTAAAACACCTGGACCTTATTCCCATACTGATTCCTATGTAAAACACCTGGACCTTATTCCCATGCTGATTCCTATGTAAAACACCTGGACCTTATTCCCATATTGATTCTTGTGTAAAACACCTGGACCTTATTCCCACACTGATTCCTGTGTAAAATAATCCCATACTGATTCCTGTGTAAAACACCTGGATCTTCTTCCCATAATACTGATTCCTATGTAAAACACCTGGACCTTATTCGCTGTAACTGATTCCTATGTAAAAACACCTGGACCTTATTCCCATACTGATTCCTGTGTAAAAGACCTGAACCTTATTCCCATACTGATTCCTGTGTAAAACACCTTGACTTTATTCCAGTACTGATTCCTATGTAAAACACCTGGACCTTATTCACATATTGATTTCTATGTAAAACACCTGGACCAATCAAGAGCGTAGGATTCAGCATGTGCATGTGTGTGTGTGTGATATGGATTTTTAACGTAGCTTTAAAAAAATTTCAGTCATAATGCTATGATATCTGCAGTGTGGCAGTTTATAATGACATGTAGCACTGAGGCATCATGCTGCAGACATTTGGCATCATGTACCACCCAGTCACATAATCCTGATACCAGACCGACCAGTCCTAACACTAACCTCTTAATGCTGAATGCCAAGCAAGGCAGCTGCTGATACCATTTTTATAAGTCTTTGGTATGACTCTGCTGGGGTTTGAACCTGTGACCTCCTTCATCTGAGGCTTAGATCAGTACCTGCCTTCATATTAAATACAACCAAAAATGTTCTGGTCAAACTTTGTCACCGATTACGCCAACCTTTCACTTATTATGGTTTTGCCAAAGACACTTCATTTACCGGTAGGTGAAAGTCTGCAAATTTGAAACCCAAAAGATTAGGTATTACATATAGACAATAATCAGAGCTGGATCGGTGGGGAATGGGGCCTGGACCTACACCAGGCTAAAAAATCCAAAACCAAAATGTACACACACAGAAATGTACAGTCACTTGTCACTTGAAATTGACCATCATTTTATTCTTGCACACGTTTATTGGGTATTATGCACACTTTGAGTAAATAGACACGTAAACTTTTGCTTTGGTGCCCTTAGGAGGAATGTCAGGGTCCTTTTGAAATTTTGGAAGTTCCCCCCCCAAACACTTCACCTGATCTGGCCCTGCCTGACAGTAACATGTCTTTTCCAAATTGAAACTTGATCATCTTTTCCATTTAAAAAATATCAAATATCTATGGTGGCCTGATACTGACCTATACTTGATGTGTATGGTAGACTGCTTAAAAACCTACCATACGTACTCGCTTATAAGTCAAGCCAAACTGCAAACAACAAAGATCCTGATCTGCCATTGCATAACACAACTGCCAATCAGGGTCTATGGTGTTTGTTTTACTGATTACTCCTAACAAACTGCACATACCCAGATCTTTCAGCGCATTATGTAATGGTAGATCTGGGTCTGTGCAGTTTTCAATTGGACTCATCTTATAAGCAAATATAGAGTAAAACAGTGTTTATCTATCGATGAAGATTCAATTGTTCTAATAAACAGTAATAAGAGACCCAAGTGTGCTTGAGGTCACTCACCTGCTGACATCTGCCTCTTAGCCAAATGCAAGTGCAATGAGCCAAAAAATCTGGATAAATAGGATGCTTCTTTTTTATAGAAATCACTTCCTGTACTGTTTATTACAAAAGTTATGAAAATAATTTGTTCAGTGTTTCTCTACTTTTCTATCAGCATGTTTTGTCCAATATACAATTCAGCTTATGGTATGGCCCTGCATGTAATATGCATTGTGTGTCCATCAGTAATTGCTATTTTAAACATTTTTGGTTAGGTGAGCTAAAAATGGACCTGTCATATTGAGAGAGCTAAGCTCAGCAGTGCATTTATTATAAAGACATACCATATTTATCTGATGATAAACCCACCCCATACTTTAAAACTATTTAGGCAAATATAGTCTAAGGATATATATATTTATATATTATATCTACTGATATATACCCTATACAAATCTATTAAGCTTACTAGCTGACACCCTCATCTTGTCATAGGAGAAATGCAAGCCATTCCAAAATTTGAGTACACTGTAATTGTAGATGCTTGATAACTGAAGTTATTGTGCACAAACAAAATTGTTAACACAAAAAAACAGATGGACGAACAGAGGGATGGACATCACTCTGCAATATATACTATGTCAGTGCTTTTATAAATCTGCATATTGCTTTGAATATCTTACCCACTGCCTGCTTTGCACATAAAGTATCTCTGACATACTCAGTTTAACAAGTTTGTTTTGTACTGAGGACATTTTAAAGTGTATTCCAATTTTTAAAATGTCCTGCCAACATCTTAAACAGCCCGTCAATGTCTCAAAATGTCTGTCAATATCTCCAAATGTTTTAGGAGACACACAGATCCTGTAAAATTGATTCTCTTTTCAATCCTCATGCTCACAATTTTAAATAGTGTTTCTAATTTTCAGTTCAAGTGTAACCATTTTTTAAATATATTTATTTTGCAAGCTACACCATGTGCTGGAAAGCAATAACCATGCAGCCATTTATTTACCAGATTAAAAGTGTGCAATTTTTAACATATATAATATTTAAATTACATTGTATTAAATTAAACAAGAATGAAAATTTAGCTCTATACTTATGTGACATGAATATTTCTATAGCAGGAACAGCAGTAGTATGCAATTATTAATATTTAACCGCCTACAATTTATAGCGGGGCCCCGAGTGGCCGAGTGGTCTAAAGCGCTGATCGTTACGGATCATTGCCATCTCACCTCTGTCTGCGTGAGTTCGAGTCCAGGCTATAACAACAACAACAACAACAACAACAATTTATAGCTTACATGAAGATGAAGTAACACATTGTGTCATTGAGTGTACAGGTTCATATACTGTACTAGCATACATGAAAATTAAGTAACACAATATCTCATTGACTGTACAGGTTCATACAGCACACATGAAGATTAAGTAACACACTGTATCACCGACTGTACAGGTTCATTGACTGTACAGGTTCGTTCACTGACTGTACAGGTTCATACAGCACACATGAAGATTAAGTAATACACTGAAGTAACACATTTTCTCATTGACTGCACAGGTTCATCCAGCATACAAAAAGATTAAGTAACACACTGTATCACTGACTGTACAGGTTCATACAACATACATGAAGTTCAAGCAACACAATATCTCATTGACTGTATAGGTTCTTATAGCATACATAAAAATTAAGTAATGCAATATCTCATTGACTGTATAGGTTTATGCAAATTCCTTCTCCTCCTCCCTGACTTTCTCTAGACTCCTTCTCCTCCTTCTCCTTCTCCTCCACTTCTCCAGACTCCTCCTCCTCCACTTCCTCTCCCATGACTACTCCTCTGTCAACTTCAACTGTCTCGGCTATAGTCTCAATTCTATCTCCAACTCTTGAAGACTTGGGACGCAATGGAACCGGAAAATCTCTGTCCCCTGAAAAGCTTCCTGTGAAAACACAAGGACGGTACAATCTTTTTCCTTAGTGATCTCATCTCACACTACACACAGCCTATCATCAGATAACGGCTATTAAATTCCTTCGGTCACACATTCATTCACATCGAGATACCCATATGTTCTTGCATGGTAAAACAAACGTCATAATACAGCACAGTATCAGTTACTTCTTATACATACATCAATAAATTTCATCACATCAGTACATATTCCTAATCCTGTTATACTAAACAATATCACAATAATCAGACACATTTCTTTATCTTACAACTCATACAAAGTACGCAAATATTCAAATATCCATGCTCTGATATATGCATACATCGATAGTAACTAATCTTACATTCTTCAACCATGTTTCCAAATTCACAATTCAAGCACATGTAAATTTTAACATAACGTATTAATAAATGCACTGGTTTACTACGAAGTAACCTAATAGCGAATTACAAAATTAATTCTGACCACAAGCTAACAATCTACATAATTCCGCCTCGCATCTAATAATTCTTTACATAGGCTCAAGCCCATTTCTCAAATACGCATGTAAATGAAACACTACATACTAAATGATCCTAGTAATTAAGTATACATACTACAAATAATTACAATCATGATGCCGTAATATTCTGCAAAAATCGAGCAAATAACTTACTGACCTTTTTGAAGCTTTGTCTTTCCTTAGAATCTACCTCTAAGTTTTGCCACCAAATTATAAGTGGCTTCTTTCTCAGAGTAAATCCTATTGATCTGCAATCCTTCCAGGCAAATACTAAATTTTCTCTTATGAGTTTGGAAAGTATCATTCGGGTCTGAATTGTAAATCACACCCTCTATCTCAATTTCAGGTGGATATCGCTGTGAACCTATCCAATCAAACTTAGCGGACAATGTACCTCTTGCTGTCTGTCAATGTGGGGATGGATAAGAACATGCCTCACTCTCCCCACAGGCCTCCCTTTGAGCCTGGAACTAACCTTTAACATATAGGTGTGATAACGGCAAGCCTTTATTAAGTTGTGCCATCTACCGCCTTCACTAACACAAGTTTCTGTTCTTTGGCTGGTCATGGTAAACTTGTGTAAGAGTTCAACACTAACCCAGCGGCAATCTTTAGAGATCAAACACATGGCCACGGTAATATTCCCAAGAGAGGTAGATTATAGCTTATACATGACTTTATAGCTGGGGATTAGCAAACGTGACAAAGTCAATACACGTGATAAAGTCAATAATGGTTTTCCATTATAAATGGTTAGAGTATCAACTGTCAGTGGACACTATCTCACTTGGTGGAAGTCAATACACTCAACAACATTTTCCAATGTCAGTGGGCACTGTATCACAGGGTGGAAGTCAATACATGCAACAAGAATGTTTTCCACTGTTAAGGGACACAGACAATGTATGCACTGATCTAGATTTGTCATTCAGGAGGTATGCATGGGTAAGGTATGTGTGCCCTACTTGTGCATCACAGTACTACGTCAACTCTGTGACTTGTCCTATAATAGGGCAATAATAATCTCCAATGATTGATTGATGTTTCAAAGCTTATCTTTATAGTTTTCATTTAACTGATTTTGCCAAGTACATTAAACATGCAGATATAGGTATATTTAAAGTCCATTGAGAAACAGGTTCCTGGAAGGCATCTTTAGCTGCTTGACATGCCCTTTGTTTCAAAGCAATGGGGCAGTCAAGATTACATTATTTTTCCTGATTCTATGAGCAACTATTGTTTCTGCCATTTGGAATATTATTGAAGGTTTTGCAAGACATTCAGTGTGGCAAGAGAATCCAAAATGATTAGGACATTTCCTTTTGAGACAATTTTTTATGTATATTCTGAAGTAAAAATTGAGTCTTTGTTCAGATTGACCTGATGATATAGGGTGTTACAACCTTGTCCCCATCTTTTGATCTGTCTGGGATGTAAGTCCATGATAGTAAGCCATAATTTCATTGAATTTACTAACAAAGATAAGATGATTGGATGAGGACTTCCTGTAATATCTAAGATTCAGTATTATTATATAGTAAATTGATCTTTAATTACTGTCAGGCCCGGCCCTAGGATTTGGGGGGCACAAGGCAGCATATGGGACCCAAGGCAGCAAGCAATGAGCACATGGCCACAAGCAAAAAATTGCATTGCAGAGAAGCGTGGAGCCCAAGGCGGTTGCCTCGTTCACCTTGCCCTAGGACCAGGCCTGATTACTGTCACTTTTTTTACAATTACATTATGGATTCTAAAGATTTTATTTAACAAGCTATCTTTCTGGAGTGCACTTTGTATCACCATGGCAACAAATTGTCAATAGTTTGAAAAATCAATAAGTGTACCTGGTGCCAAATACAAAGAATTTTCTCTCTAAGAAAACAATCACAAGAGTTTCATCTTAAGAAAAAAATTACAAATATGTCATGATCATTAAGTACTTTTTCTGATTTCTCTGTACTGTTTAAACTCTTGAATGGTGATTTTTGATAAAATATATATTTTTTTCCCTCAAGAAGAAATATTTCCAGAAATGCCATAAAGAGTTGTACCTCTAATTTAGCACAATATTTGGTAAATTTGTTTCCCTCTTTAGTCAACTATCATAGATAATTGCTTATAAGTCAAGTCCAACAGACTTACATAATGCACCAGCAGATCTGGGTCTTGCTTGGACCACTTGGCAGAACAAATAGCATAGACTATGATCTGCTGACACATTATCAAATTGCAGTTCAGGGTCCATATTGTTTGCAGCTGGACTCGAATCATAAGCAATTATTCTGAGTGTAACTGAAATAGATCTGAAATTCTGTAATGTTCATGCAAAAATAGCAACGTTTATTCAAGATGTGATAACACTTATCAAGTCTTTGCAATGTCATCTACTATGGTTTGACACGTTCAACAATTCTGTCAAAATCACTTTGCAAATGCAAACACATCTATGTATCATACAAAAGAGCACAAGACAAAATAAATATTGTGATTTAATAGATCATTGTGACATGCATCTTAGACTTGGCACTTACATAAAAAGGATGACAAGTAGACAAAACAGTATTATATAAATTAACCAATACCTTTTTTTTTTAATAAATTAACAGATATCCAAGTAAAACACTGACCAATGTGACATTACAGTTGCACCTCATTAGCCTAACAGAAATATGTATTTTTGGGGTAGTAAAACTAATTTTAATTATACAATACTTAGCTGTTGTTAATGCATTCATGTATCTTTTCCTGGTGCTGGTCTCCAGCCCCAAGACAGTATTCCCTCCTCCAATTAGTAAGTGGAGGTCTTGAATTAAAAAAACAAAACAATTAGCCAAATTTAATACCTCAGTCCGTCTTTAACTTGGACCAAGATTAAAGGACATCAGGGCATGATGGAGGGAAGAGGGAATCAGGAATAAAGTCAGGTAAATATTTCGTAATTAAAGTTTTTATTCCCCAACCCCCATCCCCCCTCCAAAAAAAATAAATTTTAATGGCAGTAATACATTACCTGCTATCACAGTATTTTTGAATTTGCCAGTCCAGTGAGAAGTTGATGACCTAATATAGGTTTGCCATTTTTATCAGTAAGATGTCAGTCTATTGTAGACTGGAAGATGGCTTGATAAAGCTAAATTCCCACATTTTGGCATCATATTAATCAAAGGTAAAATGATTCAAAAGTGGAGTTAGATAACCAGAAGGTGGCATTCATGACATCATCCAAATGGCAATGATTCAAAAAGCTCCAAGATGCAACAATAGCAAGGACTTCATGGGCTTTTGATTTTTATGAGAAATTGATAAACTCTTTTACTACTCTGAAAGGAAGAAAAAATTATGACACTTTCCTTTCTCTTTTGATTAGAAAGAACCAAATGGCTCAAACTGCACAAAAAGTATATTTTGATCATCTCCTGCAGAGATACAATGGAGACTGGGAATTTTATTATGAACAGGGGCAATGAAGATTCTTGGCCAGAAAACTAGACTGGCAAAGGAGTGAGAGAGAGACCAAAGTTACTACTGAAATACAGCCGTCTTCCACTCAGACAAAGCCAGACATTTGACTCCTTCTTGGTGATGCTAGGAAGAGGAAGAAAACTGTTTTTAAGGGTAAGGTTCTCAAAGTAAGCTTCACTCAAATGGTAATAAGGAGGTTTAGAGAATGACCAAAGACATGAGCAGTACCATCTTGGCATTAACAAGCAAGAGAATGACCAAAGACATGAGCAGTACCATCTTGGCATTAACAAGCAAGAGAATGACCAAAGACACGAGCAGTACCATCTTGGCATTAACAAGCAAGAGAATGACCAAAGAGTACCATCTTGGCATTAACAAGCAAGAGAATGACCAAAGAGTGCCATCTTGGCATTAACAAGCAAGAGAATGACCAAAGACATGAGCAGTACCATCTTGGCATTAACAAGCAAGAGAATGACCAAAGAGTACCATCTTGGCATTAACAAGCAAGAGAATGACCAAAGAGTACCATCTTGGCATTAACAAGCAAGAGAATGACCAAAGAGTACCATCTTGGCATTAACAAGCAAGAGAATGACCAAAGACATGAGCAGTACCATCTTGGCATTAACAAGCAAGAGAATGACCAAAGACATGAGCAGTACCATCTTGGCATTAACAAGCAAGAGAATGACCAAAGACATGAGCAGTACCATCTTGGCATTAACAAGCAAGAGAATGACCAAAGACATGAGCAGTACCTGATCAGTTTTGAAAGACATCGGTCTGATCCTACAGCTTAAGTGCATTAGAGAGAGCTGCTCTATAATGCTAAATATTGGATACAGATCATTCTTTTTGTTGAAAAGGAAAAGAAAGTCTGGAAGTTAAATAAGAACAGATAGGATCAATGCATTACAGAAAATTTTTCATTTTGCATCACAAACCTTGGAGGTTGATTGCTGTCTAGCCTGAACAATGCATGTGTCAATCTAGCTTGAAGACTGAAAACTGGTTGAGGCAGATTGATTGGTTGATATGAGCTAGGCATAAAGGTGGAGAATTTTGAAGTGTACTGTGCACAAAAGGGACCTTCTGTGCTGCAACAGCTGATCCCACCTCAGTGCTAATTCCTTGAGATCATTGACCAACAGGTTGAGAAAATTATAAGAGCCACAGCATATTTGGGATCTACATGTGTTTGAGAAATGTGTTCTCAGCTCTGCACCAAAGAGCAGGTGCTTATTTCAGTAATAGTTTTTCAAATTCAAGCCTTTAAAAGGGCTGAAATTCCACCACTAAAACATTGTCTCTTATTGTTTTTTTTTCAGTTACAACTTGGATAAGCTCTCAAAAGATTTATTTTATTGAAGTTGTACTTTTGTTATCAATAAATCCTGGCCAACTAAACCCATATATACTCTATTTATGTTTTCCCACAGCAAAAATGTTTCTCATTGTTCCATATCATTAGTACCTTTAACCCCAGAGTTGACACCTTATGACCAAGTGTCAGAGTCCGCCACCACCTAGAACAAGGAAGCAGTCTACTTCCTTCCATTACAGAAGCTGGTGACTTTTCAACATTGGAAAGTGCCATAGACCCCTTCTTGGAATAGAAGGGATCCTCCAGAGATGGAGAGAAAACAGTATGATCCTTCCTCCAAGTCCCAGAGGCCCAGTGACTTTCCATCAGGTCCCAAGCCTCATCACATCACAAATATCAAAAGGGGCAGCTGTCCATGTACATGTAATGCCATGCATGCTAAATAGGTAGGGTATATCCCATGTTGCCTGTATATGCCATATTTACTAACATCTTGAGTTATTATTGAAGGAATATATTACTCCCACCCCCACAATAAACCAGAACAACAACTGTTTCAGAATTGTGTATGCATACAATGACACCATTTATGATTCAAGGGATGATACAGAAGAAGTACTGCTCTTTGCTAGAGATGTACTCAAAACCTTTAAAATGAATGACAAAGAACATGGATACATAAAAATAATGCTAGGTTTGGTGAGAAAATTACAAATACAAGCATATAAAGGATACAATTGACAGCAGAATTGCCAAAGATAATGTAAATGATGAACTGTTAAGAATACAAGAGATAGGTGTAGAAAGGCATATGGAGCCCAAGGAAGAAAAGGATGATATTTGGATTGTTGGAAGTGGACTTTGCTGTCAGATTGGGATCATGTTGTCTTTTGATACTAGACATCCATTTACTAATTGGAGGCACAAATACTATCCTTGAAATGGGGGCCTAGCACCAGGAAAAGATATAGTTATGCAGAAATAGAAGGTAATGTAATACTGCTAATAAACATTGCCATACAAATGTTGGATAAAACTGATATTGTTTTTAATTAAATGCTATTAAATTATATCTGTATAATGAATTTAACTGTCCTTTAAATGAATACATTCTGAAATTCAGCAAAATAAATGTTGTCTTCATAATGACATTAAATTCTTGGATGTGAGATTTGTGGAATTTGCACTTATTTCTAAAACAAATCCTGCTAAAAGTCAACTGAATGCATGAAAATTGCACATTCTCCTTTCAAATTCTACCTTTATTTTAAACAGATGGGGGAATTTCCCCTCTAAATTTTCAGTCCTGCTGTAAACCCCATGTCAAAAAAAGACCAATCAGTGGAGTAAAAGATTGTATGTTGAACAACACCTGTAAGTAGCATCTACATGTATTATATATGCTGACCTCTTTCATGTATTAAATGACACCAAACTTAACAAGTCAGCTCTAAATATGTCCCATCAAATTTGACAACTGAGTGAAACTTATCTTGCAAATCCAAACTAACAATTTTACATACAGTGACCTTGGCCTTTGGCTTTTGACCTCAAATTAATACAAGGGCATCCAAGCTATTAAGCATTACAAGAAACAAAAATCTGGACGTAAAATGCAGAAATTAAATGAAAATTTGGGCTCCAGAGACTTTCCCCATTGACACGTTGATCAAAAGTTAACAGAAAACTGCCTGACAGCCAAAGATAGCCTGCCTCCTAATTCTGAACAAAAAACACTGACAGAAAATATTATTCTTAAAATAAAAACTAATTTACTTAAGAACTGATCTGGACCATTGACCCTTCTGCTATTCATGTAAAATTGGATGAGAAACAATCTGATTAAATCTGTGATCTCCAATATAATGGAGATCTAACAAGCCCAAATATGAGGTCAGATGTTCTGCTGACCATTTGATTAACCAATCAAAATATAGCTTTCATAGTACTGAATGTGACAAATTTTATTCAGAACATATCTCTGCTAATGATAACTCTCCTTAATACAAAATTCAATGCATTATCTAATAGGCTACTAATATAAGCGGACCAGGAATTCCAAAGGTCACTAGAATGTGAACATTAATAGGTATAGCTTTTTGTTGTCTTTTCTTAATGATTATATATATATATATATATATACAATATACTTGACCTTGTTCAAAATCAAGCTTATGTTGTACCTGACCAGTGACATTCATTTTGTAAACAACATAATACATTGCTAATATTTCTCTGTCATGGTGGATAGTGATAAGTTGATCTTGATTTCAATCACTCAACAGATCAAATAAGAAATGGTTGTGAGAAATGCTAGCTATAATAAGACTATATCCAAAATGATAAGTTTTCCTCTAGTGAACCTGACCTTCAATGTTAAACCTTTGACCCGTAAATCAATAGACAACTGCCCAATGCAGTAATGATTTTTAATAAAAATTTTTTATCCAGCCTAAAGGGGAACTGACAAAAGACATTAAAGGTAGTTAAGCAGATTGTTAAACAAATTATTTATATCACCTACCACTTCCATTTTATTTGTGGGCATGCCTACAACCTACCACTTCCATTTTATTTGTGGGCATGCCTTCAGCCTAACACTTCCATTTTATTTGTGGGCATGCCTTCAACCTACCACTTCCAAAGTCTATGCCCCACTTTGGGATGGGATGGGGAATGAAAATGGGCAAGAAGTACTCTTCCATGGAAGTTATGTTAAGGCCTCCTAGATCCTGTTTCCTGGACAAATTATACTGTAATAAATCATCTTGATGTGAACTATATACTGTTCTCTTTTACATCAACAATGGCATCAGAACATCCTATCCAGGTTTAGATAACCAGTCCAAATTTCAAGTCCTCAGTGTTATATTTTTTTATCTCATTAATCTTCAACAGGTGCTTGTGGTTATCACAAACAAATTTGAACACAGTCTTTGAAATACAATACCCATTTCAGAAACACCTTTACAAATCAATCTTTTAAAGCTAGATTGAAATAAACAAATAGTATGGTGATCAGAATCTTCAATGAAAACTAGAAATTCTTCCTGAAGGTTTATCCAGGTTTTATATTTTATCTTTAAAATAACACTTTACATTTCATTCTGACATTCAAATCCTTAATAAGCACTTTGCATCTAATCAATCTCTATTTAAATTGGGATTTTATTCTTTAAGAATTGTTTAATATAAGTTTGTGGTCATTAGTACTGAAAGACATATAGAATTAAGGTGGGTCATAATTTCCACATCCTGAACACAAATGAAACCTTTCAGCTCATTTAAGGCAGTAGTAGAAACTACATAACTATTAAAACTAACAGACCTTTTTATGTCCAATTCCTCCACTGCTATAAACAGAAAAAGTTTTATTTCATTTATGGTATTTAAGAAAATTGACTTTACCTTAAAAAAGCTAAACACAACAATTCTATTAAAACATTGAAAATTAAATACTCATGGCACACAAGATGGAACAAATCACAACATTTTACAGAATATCTGGTAAAACTTGTTATTACTGAATACAAATTATGCCCAAACATGTGTAGAAGAAAATCTTGTAAATGTGCAACCTCAGTGGAGTTGAATATTGAGGGACCAAGTATTTGATAGTTTTAATTTGTCTAGATGTAATTTTTGCTGACTTGTTTTGTGCATTATGAGGTTTCATTTGCAGCTTAGGTATTATCATCATATAAAATTTGTTAAAAATCATCCCATATCATACCTTTCCAAGATTATACGTAAATTATATTTAACTGCCTGGGTTACTTTATCCTGTATCTAGGGGAAAGATTAATGAAACTAAATTTAAGGTTCATGCAATTGTAATATTCAAGCTATATTGAATAATACTTGAGATTTTCTATAAACAGAGGCAAAATAGATATTTTAAGTGAATCTCATTTCTTGCAAAGCAGACAGCTGTTATTCTGCATGAGATGTCTATAAGTACATTTTTAATACAGTCTAAAATCTAAATCAAATAATATAATTAGTTTTATATAGCATTCAAAGAAGTTTTTTGTTTTCTTGCTATGAAACACCTTTAGTTAGGTTTTATGTTTTGGGTAGAGAATATGAATAAACAGCAACAAGCAGTCCAAGTGGGCTTGATATCACTCACCTGGGTAGTTGACATACATATTTCTGGCTGTTAATGTAGTGTAGTTCAAGTAAAACTTAGAGCATATAGTTGGAACATTGTCTATTAATGTTAACATCATTTATCTTCTTTCATGGATCTCTCCCAGTCTCTGGGGACCAGGATCCGATTCATCATTTAGAAAATGTTCATAGTCAATGCCATAATATACAAATACTTACTTGGCACTATTGAGGAAATTAATCTGTGCAGTCAGTATAGATTACTGAGTCTGACCTTACCCTTTGTGGACTTGGTCCTTGAGTCATAACTTGGAAACTATTGAGATTACCTTATTAATTCATGTCAATCATGTTCATAACTCTGAACTCTTCCAAGATCAGGATAACAGAGGCTTACATATAAAATCTGATCAAAGTCTGATCACAAATAAGGCTTCGAGAGTGTTCACAATCTTAGCCATCAGAAATATGGCCTTCAGAGTGTTCACAAGCTTAGCCATCAGAAATATGGCCTCCAGAGTGTTCACAAGCTCAGTTATCAGAAATATGGCATCCAGAGTGTTCATATGCTCTGACAATCAAAGATGATGGCCTCCAGAGTGTTCACAAGCTCAGTCATCAGAAATATGACCTACAATGTTCACAGACTCTGACAATCAAAGATGATGGCCTCCTGAATGTTCACAAGCTCAGCCACCAGAAATATGGCCTCCAAAGTGTTCACAAGCTCAGCCATCAGAAATATGGCCTCCAGTATCCACAAGCTCAGCCATCAGAATGATGGCCTCCAGTGTTGACAGGATCAGCCATCAGAAATATGGCTTCCAGAATGTTCACATGCTCAGCCATAAAATACAAGATCACCTCATCAAAACGCATTAATGTCACTCATAATCAAATCTTCCAAGATCTTGATCTAAAATAATATACAATATCTGATTAGCAATAAATTCTCCAGAGTATTCACTAGCAAGTTTTGAAAGATGGCTGGCTTATAGATGGCAAATGGCTCTACAACAGATGACAGATGGCTGGCTAACAGATGACAGATGGCTGAACAACAGGTGACAGATGGCCATATGACAGGTGACAGGCTGGACAACAGATGACAGATAAAGCAAGAGAGACAAAAGGCCATGCCATCTTATTTATTTCCAGTAGACGGAGGCAAAAGAAAGTAAAGGGTGGAAAATCCTTCTCTGGAAGCCTGAGTGAGACAAGTTAACAATTTTGATGGGAAAGTGACATTTTCTGCCTCTGTCCTAGAATTAATCACAACTTTATGAAATTTCTGATTGCTTGCAAGTAGATCAATTAAGGATTTTTCATGTAGTTTCTGACATCAGTTTAATGCTAGATCTCACATGGTACAAACAAAACCGCTTCCACCCACAGCACTCTCTCTGACACAGGGTATAAAAATCCTCTTCCATCCTGGGTACATGTTTTGAGTGCCATTTGTCATTACAAATTTTGATCCTTCATGACTATTCACCTTCAAGATGAAATCATGATCATGTTCCTGGGACCCATTAGCATAATATAAATAGAAATAAAGCCATGCTTTGCACTAATTAATTGCCTACTAAGTTCCAAATAAGCAGGGTAGATGATGGGGTGGGTAGGTGTCTGGAAATGGGATAAGCTTGTGGTTACAAATAAATAGAATATAATCTGTCTTGGAGGGAATGCAGTTCAGTTTATGCACAAGGCAAATTCTTTGTAAAACTGTTAAGACAAGGATGGCACTTCCTTACATATCAGTTTTATGTATCATACATTTTTACTTTATGTTTGTTAAAGAGTCCCTTTAATTACCTTTGGTTTTGCTAATTGGTACAGCTTTAAGATATGGCCTGATACTAACATGAAATGCTATACTTAATACATCCGCCGCATGTCTTGAGTAATTACACTTTTTATGGGTGAATTGCTATAAAGGCCAAGTCAATAACAGAAAAACACAAATATTCCTTCCTGATTATCGCTGAACAGCTGGCTTTGACGTTGTACTGGTGTTGTTTTGTGTTTTGGCCATTAAAAAATATTAAAATTATCATATACCTATCCCAGTTGACATTTTAAGAAGCAGAATGAGGAAATTCTTAGCATATCTGTTGAACTTTATTTCTAACAAATTGGAAGGTTTACTCCACAAATATCCAAGTTAACATGGCAAGGAGATAAAGTTTGCCATTTTTTATTTTAATCAGTAGAATAAAAAATACTGTTTTGTGAAAGGGTATTTTTAAAATCACTTTTGCTAAGGTGTTGAAATAATTATAGGTACAAATATACAAAATATAACTAGCTTACCTACCTTAAGTTCTCTTTTCTAAACCTATAATAATTATTTTTAATGGATTGATGGTTTTTGACAAATCTGAGGGTACAAAAATTGTAGAGAGTACAGTGTACAGTTACCCTGTGGTGTCTTGCCATTGCAAATCTCACTATAATGAACATACACTTCCAAAAAATGCAATATATTACAGTGCCTTGATTTAATGGACAACTGTTATGAGGTGTCCACATAACATGAATGTCCTTACCATTGTGAAAAGAAAGGGGAACCCCAGGAAAAAACATCAAATTTTTAGCTCAAACTTTTGTTTTATTTTTTTGAGAAAATAAATCATAATACACAATTAAGAGTGTGGTAGAAAATTAAACCTTTATACTTTTGAACAATGGGTGGGGGACAGGGTCACCTCGTAAAGGGGACAGGGTCACCTTGTAAACCTGCTAATTTATGCTATCTTGAGGTGTCCACACAAATAACTACAATTGCAGAAACCATGGCTCAGTTGTAAAAAGAACACAAAAGTGTGTGTGTGTGTGTGTGTGTGTGTGTGTGTGTGTGTGTGTGTGTGTGTGTGTGTGTGTGTGTGTGTGTGTGTGTGTGTGTGTATTGGGGGGGGGGCAAATATTCAGTAAAATGCTGACAGTATAAGCACAGAGAATCAAACATGACCCGGGATATTTGTAATATAAAGTTCCATGCCACATCTGAATTAAATCCATTAAGTTCTTTAAAAAATTGTTGAGTCAAAACTACATGTAAATGTATTGTACAATGCAAAGTGTCAAGTTCAACAGGGGTTAGAAACTTGGTAAAATTTTATTATAAAATAGTAAAAGTTATCCTGGCTTGGTCTTTGTAAAATTACCAAATTTGGTTTCAATCTTTCAAAAGATATTGAGTGGAAACTAAATGTTTGGTGTATATGATGCATGGAATATTCCTGAAAAATGACGTAGGTAACATTATGGTAGGAGTATACTAATTTGTATGCACTTAATATGGTCTGTTATGTAACAAGGTAACTATGCTTAATGATGTGAAATCTGCATATTTGACATTTTAATAACTTACCTACAAAAGCACAAAGATTTTTCTAGCTCCTTTAATTCAAAAATTGGTAAAAATTGAACTTTTAAGTATCAGCTTTTACAAGTATGAAACAAAATGACCTCTTGTTTGCTAGTAAGTTTGATAGAGAAATATCCATGACAACAGAATAAAATATGTTGACGGTAAAACAAAGCAGGACTCTGTTTCATAAAAAATATGCAAACACTTGTTTCAGACACAAATTAAGCATGCAAATACAACTGGAATTGAAAATTCTATGATACCAAGCTCATTAGCACTGCATTTCTGTAAAACCAAAACTATTCTTCGAAAATGATATAAGGGAAATTGAATAGTTGATACATAGAAATAAGATGAAAAATGATGAATGTATTAAAAGTTAATTTATATATGCTATATATCATAAATTTGTCTAAGCATAACGGAGTATAAACATTCTTGAATTTAAATGGATAATTTTCACTATGATATAAATTATCCAGACAGAGACAAATGTAATTCTTTTTTAATGTTTGAATATTTAGATTAACACCCTTACAAAGGCAATCAAATTTTCAGGTCTTTAGTCAACTGGATCTTTTTATTGTTGTCACTGTTTTAATTCAGGGAGCACGTGCATGAAAAGTGGCATGTCAGACTTACTCAGAAATAGTTGGAAATGCATGTCTAACCCGACTAGATCTTTAGGAACACTTATCTCCAATGATTTTTTTAAAAGTATTTGTTCTTGGAAATGGTGTTTTGCAAAGACAGTTTGTAACTGATCTCAAGTTAGGTCCTTGGTATGGTACTTAAAATGAAACATACCAAATATTTGTGGACAAAGTTCATTCTTTACTTTGAACATTAATATGGACTTTTGGCATTAATATGGATTTTTGGCATTAATATGGACCTTGTTGTAAGTAAATCTGTATTCAAATTTAAGCCATATCAGTTTTTAATATAGAATTCTGGATGGTGTATACAATGGAAAAGAGTTGCTGCCCTTTTTTTAAGTTTATTTATGGATTGTTTTAATATAACTATCAGTTGTACTTCGCCAAATAAAGAAGTAATATTCCAAAAGAGGAAGAATGAATGCATTGTAAAAAAAATTCTGATAGTTGAGTGGTAGGTAGCATTTTATTCTCTGCGAAGGTAGATTCTTGAGTTTACTACAGAACAAATGTGTTTCACTGGATTGCACCAGTCTAGATTCTTACCAAGGTGAACTCCAAAAAAGCAATGTTCTGTGTTTATATTTTCAATAATTATTGTAGATATACAATTCAAGATATGGATTTCTGTTTACTGATATTATTTTATTAGTTCCAAGCAACATTGCCTTGGTTTTAGGGGATTAATAAACATGTTAATCAGGGGACAACAATATTCAACTGGATCTAAATCTTCATCCAAACTTTTGTCAAAGTTTTAACAAAGCAAAAAGGACATTCATTAAAAAAAACAACGAATCCTTATGAAACTGTAAATGAGGGAATGGATTCATCATAAACTATACCTTTTTTAAAAAAAAAAATATCTATCACATTTTTATATTTAAATTAGGCAATATGTTTTTAATTTAAAAGTTTTTCTTTTCTAGAATTTAATGTAAAGAGGAATTATGATAGTTTGCATACGAGTCATTTACATATCGCACAGGAAGTCTTTAAAATCTGTAATATAATGTGATGAAAGTTCACAACGTTTTAATTGTTTCTTCCCAAGATAATACTAATAACTAAAAGCATTATTTGTTTTATGATTCATTTGGCAAACCGATACTCACTTTCACACACATGAGTCCATTTGTATGCTGAAATTCCATTTCGCATTATGAACTTGCATTTATAGCAATTAGGAAAAACTTAAAATAAAATATTTATAACTTAAACTTAAATAATGAAAATATTTTTTTAAAGGTTGCAATTTTACTGTTGAGATAATGTGTTGTTTTTGTATAATGACTGTCCTTATTGCTATTTGCGGGAATATGATCAAAACATGTAAATTATAATAATATTCCGATAATAATTATTGCAAACAGAATATTTATATTTATGTTATTATGCTATTAATTTCAAAGGTATAAGATCAAAAGACTTCCATTTCGCAAAAGCTCCATTGCATATGGAATCAGGCCACAATTAATGGTTCCAGTTCAGTACCCATGAATATAGTCCCAGTCTATTTTTAGAGCATTTTTTCCCATCTCTTTTTGGTGGTGATAAAAGAGTTAGATTTAGGCATTCTTTGGTGTGGATTTAAAGGCAATTGTTTATTCTTTAGAATATGAGCTTATGGTGTGGTTGTGTGTATGTGTGTGTGTTTTGGTGACAGTGTACAGTGAGTAAAAAGGTCTTGGTGATGATCCGGAAGTGAAATCTGTGTTCCATTACACATTGGTTTGTTTAAGTCCAGCCTTTCAAAACAGTGCAGGTGAACCTTTGACAAGAACTTCACCGTGAAGTCATCTTTGAAGGTATTTTAGATTAACATGTGATTTGTATTGATTGTCACAGAGAATATATAATAAAATTAATTGTGTTCTATGTCCATATATTAAGACCTACCGGTGCAAACTACCTGCATAAACTCAAAAGTTGGATGTCACTCTCTGCGGTTCCTGCAGTGCGAGACTCAACAGTTCTTAGGACCGACTACTTGCTGGCAACACACTACCTTCCTTATATCAATGGCAGAAGACGTTGTAGCAAGACGGCATGTGCAATCTCTGTTTTTTTGTAATCATAACCAACTTTTTCTTACCCAAACCCACTGACTTAAGTTGTGTAGTGGCGGTATGGTGGAGATATCTGCAAGCAAACCTACATTTTTTTTCTCACTAGAACAGTAAAAAAAAAAGAATGGATGCCAGAATGCATGCATCAGAAATACATTTCACATGTTATATTTTGGATGAGATTTGCACAGTCCCCCACCACATTCTTGATACATTTCTTCAGCAGCTAGAACCAGGAGATGCGGAAGGTCCTTCATGGCTGGAGTTTCTTTCTGGAGTAATTAAAGCCTGCGGACACACTAGTGGTCTCTGCACAGCAGTGTGTCATAGAGCCTAGTAACTCTTATCCGAGAGGCACAGAAGCACTCTCCAGACATGACGGTCCCTCTTTTGTACCACACACAGGACAGCCACTGCAAAAATATCTATGTTACTGTTCCAGGGACAAATGAGCAGTGGTAAATTGTGCTAAATTATATCATTGAAGTGTTCATTGCAGCCACCGAGTGTGCTGTAAATTCTGTATCAGAGAGCACCGACTAATGTTTTAACTATGCAGTTACTATAGACAGTTCCCCAAGGGCTTACCATCAAAACCCCATGCAAGGTATGGATTGTCAGCTACTATCTCCAATGGTCCAACTTTGCATATTTGACTGTATCATGCATATTTGACTGTATCATGCATATTTGACTGTATCATGCATAGAGTACCTGCCTTAACTTAGGCATATCGCTGTGCCACCAACTGGGGGATGGAGGTGGGGGTGGCATGGTTAAGTGGGTGCCTACCGAGCAGATAATCTACAAAGCTATTCAGAACAATAGTCCCTCAAAAGGACTGACTATCCACTGGGCGGAAATAATTTCCAGGAATTCAAGAAAAGACCATTTCTTCCTTTTAACTGTCAAGTGCTGAAACCATTTTATCATATTTTTCAGCAAAACTAAAATTTCCAGATTGGCTGTTATGGTGACCATATTGAATGTCAGCTTGGCCCATATTTATTTAGGACAAAGTAGACATCATTAAAAGTGTTTTGTTAAAAATCATGCCATAATGATCATCCATTAAGGGAGAGTAGTAACAACATGGCTTTTAAGACAGTCATTGGGGCAGTCATATTGGATGTACATGTGCAACCATTTTCAAATAGGACCAACTAGGTGCCATAAAACGCCTTTTGGTGAAAACCACATGGTGATATGCCATCAGTTTTGGAAGGAGTAGAGATAACTATATTTTCAAAATATGAATTTCCATTAGGGCGTAGCAATAACACAGTTTCAAGATGGCTGCTGTGGTGGCCATATTGGACATCAGATCAAAACATTTTCAATTAAGATCAACTAGACATCATAAGAACTCTTTTAGTAAAATCTTATGTTGGTAATAAGATATCAGATAATAAGATTATTAAGATACCCACTGTGTGGCACAATATTCGATGTCAAATCTGAGTCATTTTCATTTAAGACCACCTGGGCATCATTAGAAGTTTTCTGATGAAACACCCATGCCAATATGATTTTCGTTCAAGTAGAGTTGTAAAAACAAGAAGTTTAAAATCACTGCCAAGTAGACCCTATTGGATTTTGGAAGGCGCCATTTTTATTTAGGACCAGCTAGACATTATAAGAAGTCTTTCAATGAAATGTTCATATGACCATCCATATAGGATCAGAAGCAGTAACAAGATTTGGAAGATGGCCACCATGGTGGCCATATTCAAAATCATGTGAGTACCATTTTCATTTAGGACCAACTAAACTTCATAAGAAGTCATTCAGTGGAAACCAAATGTTGATATGACCATCCATTCAGGAGTAGCAGATACAAGATTTTCTAATGGCCACCCTGGCAGTCATATTGGAATTCACATCAGCACTGTTTCACTTAGGGCCAGCTAGACATCATAAGAAGTCTTTTTGTGACGACCCCTGTTGAATAACCAGCCATTCGGGAGAAGTAGCGATAACAAGATTTTCAAGATGGCTGCTGTTGCAGCCATATTGGACCTTATTAAGGCACAAATATTACTTAAGACCAAGTAGACATCATATGAAGTATTTTAGTAAAGGTCCAATGTTAATATATCATTCATTTGGGAGAAGTCACGATAACAAGATTTTCAAAATGGCTGCCTTGGTGGCCATATCAGGTGTCTGAGCAGCACCATTTTCACTTAAGCCCTACTAAAACCATGGGATTAATGTGTACCGGTATTTAAATTTTCATGGCAATTCTTGATGTTCTTCTGGTCTATGACCAGTAGAGCTAAAAATCTTTTTTTCATATAAGCATCAAGAACATGGCAATGGTTCCGCTGTACCGTACGAATGATAGGGTAAGGGCATTGATGAATTATCTGGGCCTAATGGTGGGTTTGACATTAGAAACATGTATGTTAACCGAGGACACTGCCAGTGGCAATTGTAAGTCAGGGGGTACAATATGTAGCTCTTCACTCACAAACACGTGCTAAGGTCCTGCATCTTGTGCTTGACCAAGAGTTGCCACATAGCACCATAAACTTCCAGCCAGGGCCAACCTGCAGCAGATTTGGCCACTTTAGCAACCCTTGCTTGTAGGCTCAGCCTCCTTGAAACAGCTGGTGTTTTCAACCATGGTCAGTGTATGCTTATAAATGTATTGAATCCCAACTTTGTCATCTGGTAGAAATGAGAGGTCAGTCTCCTTCACCTCATTGGGGGTTGAAACTTTAATCAGTGACATAGAGATTTTGTGTAGTGCTGTCAGATAAATCTGCCACATGGTTTGCTTTTTGAGCAATGCAGAGGCACTCTCTCCCAAGTTTTTTCTTAAACGCAGCTACAGCCTTCTACTAACCTAAGTATCCATCGTATTCTGTGATTTTAACAAGTCTAGTAGTTGTGCTATGTGATGTCATTCCAGTAGCTCGTTAGATAGAGAAAAGAACTCGTGCTAAATTTTGACAGGCAAGAAATTTACTCGTACTTGGTAAGTTATACATGTGTTTGAGGCAACAAGACCAATGGGCAGAGAGCCCCCTGACGACACACATCATCTCATATTTTTGCTGCTAGGGGATGGTGTATAAAGGTAGAAAAGCTTGGGCTAATTACTGTTCTTAGGACCAGTCAATGGGAATGGAGAATGTTTCACTGAGGCAGATGTCTTCGACTTTCTTATCAAAAAGAGGACCCAAAGGTTGGTACATAAGTAGTTTTCATCTGTTTGAACTTTTGTGCAATATATGAGTGAATGAACATTATTTTGACTAGATCTGAAAATGATATGCTACCATAAATGGGAGATTATGCTTGGTCATAATGCTGGCAAACAGTATCTCATCACGTATATCTTTATCCACAATTAATGTAGATTCTATGAACATTGATTACAGCGATGGTATATTTGTTGTTCTGTTTAATAATAATAATAATAATAATAATAATAATAATAATAATAATAATAAAGACTTTATTTAAAGAGGGTAACTCAATTAGCTAAGAGCTAATCTACCTTGAGGCCCTCATACAATGGAATTTATTTATTTTAGCTGCATCTCTGAAGTCACTGGATATAATGGGTTTGGAAGAAGGAAATAGAGTGGGCATTTCTAATCTCAACTGGAATGCTATTCCAGTGCAAAGTTCCAGAGTATTGGAAACTTTTTTTAAAAATTTCCTTATTTGGTTTGGGAATTTTATACTGTTTGGTAGACATGGATTGCAGGTGGGGAGTATTACCAGGTAGCTTATACTGGAATAGTGATTGTAAATATTCAGGAGCACTATTATTGGATATCCTGTACATTAATTTGGCATTTCTCAAACAGATTCGGTCTTTAATAGGTAATATTTTTAACTTACCAGCTAAATTTTCCTTGCTTTCTTTCTGTATTGATATTAGCCCAAATGCTCTTTTTTGAAGATGTGCCAGCTTTGCTAAGTTTTTATCATTTGAATTACCCCATACTGTATTACAGTAGTCTAAATAGGGTTGTATGTAACTGTTATAAAATAATTTGCTGTGCCCTTCAGGGAGAAAGTGTCTTATCCTACTGAGAAGCCATAAACTTGAATTGACTTTTTTTTATTGATATTTTTGATATGTTCAGTCCATGATAGGTTATTGTCTACCAAAACACCAAGTACCGGTAGTCTATCATGACAGACCATTTGCAAATTTCTATCCTTCCATGTCAGACATAGTTCATCTCTATCAAGTTTTGTCCTTTTTTGCTGTGTTGAGATAAGTAATATTTTAGTTTTCCCAGTATTTACCACCATGCCATTGCATGTGCACCAGTTGTCCACTTTGTTTAGGGCATTCTGTAAAGAAATTTCGAGTTCATGCTTTGTGTTTTGGATGTCTGACAATGTTGTGTCATCTGCATAGAGATCTGTAGATGATATTGAGTCCCTTAGTACAAGTGGTAGGTCATTAATAAATAAAATAAATAGTAATGGACCTAGAATTGAGCATTGTGGTACTCCACATCTAATTGTTCCAGGTTCAGACAGAACATTATTTATATAAACATGTTGTGTTCTCTCACTTAAGTATGGAGTAAACCATCTAAATGTGCTTTCATCACACTGGTAGATTTTCAGTTTCCTCAAAAGGATTTCATGATCCACCATGTCAAAAGCTTTCCTGAAATCTACAAATACAGATCCTATTATTCTACCTTGGTCAAGTGCTTGAAGCCATTTATCAGTTAGGGAGATCAAGGCAGTCTCACATGAATGTTTTTGTCTAAAGCCTGATTGATTAGGGTGTGACAGCAAGTGTTTGGTTAAATATGACATGAATGAGCTATCTACAATAGCAGAGGCAGAAGATTTAATGAGTCGCGGACCAATCTGGTGGGATAGAGAAAAATACCTCCTTAGAGATTTTGCTGCTGCAGAACCTTTTCAGTTCGTTAAAGTTGTTTTGAATCACTTGTTCTTTTAACTTTGTGGTAATGTTGGTGAAAAAATCATTGAAAACATTTGCAATGTCATTGTCATCAGTGACTATGGTGTCATTCACCAGAAGTGAGTGAATTTTATTTATCTGATCTTTGTGTGTTCCTCCAGTGAGTTCTTTGAAGACTTTCCAAATGGAGTTTTTGTTGCTTTTTTTTGTTTTCAAGCAAATGATTGATAATAATTTTTTTTAGCTTTATTAATTATACTTGTTATTTCATTTCTCCATACTTTATATTGTGCATGGTTTCCCATAGCCTTGAATTGGTCTCGTGTTTTCATAGCATCTAGGATTTCAGTAGTAAGCCAATTAGGCTGGATTTCATTCTTTACCTGATGTACTTTCAGTGGTGCATGTTTAGAGACTACAACCATAAATAAGTCAGTCCACACCCTTAGTGACTACAACCATAAATAAGTCAGTCCACACCCTCAGAGCTTCATCTATGTCATCCAAATTTTGGATCATATTCCATGGAACTTTATATAGTTCATTGAGAAATTGTTCTTCATTAAAATTTTTTAACGATCTGTAAGTGATAGTTTTGTGTGTATTTTTCTTATTTCTCTTGTATTTAACCTTTCTTGTCAAAAAAGTAGGATAGTGGTCACTAAGACCAACTTTTGGTACATTAACACAAGCCACATTGTCTGGTAGGTTGGTATAAATGTGATCAATAAGAGTGCTTGATTTTTCTGTTACCCTTGAGGGCTCATTTACCAGCTGGACTAGGCCTAATGATTCAATAAATTCCATCCAGTTGTTCATTATTTGAGTATTGAGAAGGTCCTTATTTATATCACCGAGTATATATGTTTCTTTCTCCTGTGCAAGAATATTTTCCATTTGTTTCAAAAAGTTATCATTCCAAATTGCTTTGGAGAAAGGTGGCCTATAAATGAAACCCACTAGGAATGATTTTGCATTATTTTGAGAAATTTCCAGCCAGATACTCTCGATTTCTTGTGATTCCAAGTCAAGTCGCCTTTCTGCATTTACATCTTCCCTAATATATACAACAAGACCTCCCCCTGCTGTATCTCTGTTCCTGCATAATGGTTTATTGTAGCCTTGACAGTGATATAGATCATCATTGTGGTTAGCATTTAATTTGGTTTCAGTTAGTCCTAAAACATGTATATTATTTTCCTTGGAAGACAACATTAACTTAATTTGGTCTGTTTTTCCCGCTATACCTTGTACATTCGAGTGACCTATGTTAAAACCTTTTGTATTTAGTTTCGTATCAATTATATGTATGTCATCATGCAATGGGGTACGCACTGAGAGTGTCTCCATACTACTTTTATCATTCTGACATCCAATTTCCATATTAAATGTTCATATATATTAGCGTCTTCAAAGTCACATACAGACCCTGAAAATCCGTTAACATTTGCATTTACAGTAGTGTCCATTGAATAGTTAGAGTCAAGAGTCACACTAGGTACATTTAGAGTTTTTATAGATGAAGCATTGGCATTCTCTTCTTTGCCAGCTTCCTAGTATGTATAATACATTGATTGACAGAGTCTTTGTTTGTGTCCAAATTTATGGCATCTGAAGCACTCAATCTGTTTGCCACGATGGCATACCTGTGTCATATGCCCAGTTTCTCCACAGTAGAGACAGTACTCTTTATTATAGTGCCTGAAAATGGGGGCATACATGCTGATATTTCTCAGTAGTTGAGAGGTTCCTTTTCTGCTTAAATGAATTTTGTCTCTTTGGTAGAGACTTAGGTTGACATCCAAGTTCTGAAGAAAGAAAGATGTGTATTGTGGAATGTATTGTAGGTTAAAGTCTTCACATAGGTCAATTATCAGATCATTGATTTCTTTCACCCTCATGTCCACATGAGGTGGTAGTCCTGATATGATTATTTTACATGTATCAGGACTGAAATACCTAGCAGCATACAGTAAACTTTCAAAATCTGTTTGATTTGACTTAGTGACCTCCCATCACTGGCATCATTTCCACCTACTAAAATAATAATTTGGTTGTATTTGGTTAGGTCAGAATTCATTATTCTTTTCATGATGTTGTCGATTTTTGCACTTTTTAGAGTCTGTACATCTGTTTTAACAAGTCTCCTTGGTATTATACTTTTCAATATTGAGGAGCCAATTATTTGAGTCCTATCTTTTCTGGCTTGTGATTTCATGTGTTGGACTCTGGTTTGTATTTCAGACACATCTCTTGGAGGAAGGGGTGCTGAACTTGGTGTCTCCATTGTGTGAGTAAATTGAGCTGATGTTGACACATATGTCTGAGCACTGGGAAGTGCAGTTGTTGGTGCAGGCAACAGACTTGTCTGAGCTGAGGGCCATGGGTGTACACTTATTGCTGTTGCAGGTGTGACACATGACTGAGAGGGGGGTACTGTTGTTTGCAATGCAGGATTACTTTGGGTGTCAGTCGTTATTTGCATGGTCATTTTACATTTTCTCTTGGCTGGTATTGGGATTGTCTGTGTCTGAGCATCTGACATTGTTGCTATTTGGGAGTCTGTCTGAATTGCTGTTTCACATGAGGTTACTAATAAGCTTTGTTTAATAAGATTTGATTAGATGGGGTTTCTGTATGATGCATAATGTCATTCATAGAACAACAGCAAATTTTCAAATCTGATTTAGTGGAAGGGCAGAATGTATATTCATGTCCTTTGATCTTGATTCCAACTTTTGAAATTCCCGTTTCCATCCATCAATGAATTTCGTATGACATTTTGGTGCTTTTGACTTTGGTGTGTTAGCATTGGGGGACAATGCACAGATTAACATCTCGACGACCTTTAACATCTTTGCTAGCCAAGGTTCCGATAATCCCATCTACACCTTGGCAGATCGAACAGATATATTGGTGCTTTGTCCAAGTGACATCTATTGAATTTCATGAGTTGCCTCCCTTAGGATGTAATGCCAACTAACCAATAGCATGATGCATTTGTACATCGTCTGAAACCAGTGGGGGCAATTGACCTAAAAAGGATACTTTATAAGTTTAACATCGAAAGTATGACTATGTAGCAGAGAAGCCATTACATGTGTATTTGAGTGAAAGGTATTGGTGTAAACACAGACCGGCACTGGAAAATTGCTTATTTATCAGTCCATTCAAGTTGTGTGCCCCCTTGTCTCGATCACATAGGAATAGTGTTCAAATCTGAACAACTTAATTTTGACTGGATGCGGTGACTTGCCACTGCATCCAATGAAATTCACAGACCCAAAGCACAGAAATGTCTGCTCGTTACGCCAAGGTGTAGATTATGGAGGGGGATTACTGCCATAATTCTATACGTGTATTTTCTAATCTACCTTGATGCATTATTGTAAATGTCTGCTTGCAAGTTCTACTTTCATAATTCTATCCATGTATATTGTCTTCTTCATTCATGCAAATTGTACTTGGCAGTTTGCAAGAGTTACTTTCCTTCTGCATTATTGTAAATGGCTGCTTATAAGTGCTACATTCCTAGTTCTTGTCATGAATTTTCTGTTCTTCATTGAAACAAGCTGCAAATGGCTGCTTGCAAGTGCTTAGATCTACTTTCCTTCTGCGTCACTGTATCTTGCAGTTTGCCAACTACTGAGCTGATTCTGCAGTTTCTCGTATGGCAAACGCTATGTCAGTTGTTACAAGTTTTGTATATTCTGTTTATAAACTTGACATATTACAATTGCATCATTCCAACTGCTGTTTTCATACAGATTTCGCCTTGCAACAATGTAAATACCAAATTTTATCAGTATCGCCTTTGTTGTCCAACTCATGTTGCCATCTGTTGTCATAATGTCATACAAGAGATTAGCATGGCATTATGACAACAGACGGTGCTCGAAATTCTAAAGTTTTTCCTTTACCAGAAATAATGATTGCTCCCCACGGAGCTTTAAGGCATTCATTTTGTGTTGATAAACATTGTAACTCTTTTTCAGTCCCCTTTTTCAAGGCATATGTTAGCAATGAAGTTTTAATTGTTCTCTAAACTATGTGCTTTCTCGAAGATCTAAGTGATTTATAGCAACTTACGAAAACATAAATGCTTGCACTACAGCAGGGTGGTCCATCTTCTTCAACACCAGTTTTGACGCACTTAAGTATTTACTTTCACCATTTAAGAAATCTGCTTCTTAGTGATATCTTTCATTACTTTGGAAACATTAGTTATTTCAGCAAAGTAAGGATCAGAAATGACAATGATATATTCCCTCATACTCTTCTTAACGAGATTTCTTCAGATGACCCCTGGTTGTCAGGATTGTGTTGTACGTCACCCATTTTGAAACACCTCACAGACATCTATCTTTTCCTGTGATACTATTGTACATAAGATCCAGCAAAAATAATATATTTCAGAGCAACATCAATAGCACATAAAAAAAAGTTTATTGGTAAAATGACATTAAAAAAAAATTAAGCATTCCTAAAGGATTTCTTATTCTTTTCACAATCTTCATTTTGGAACATATTTTGTCGCAAAAGCCAAAATAATCAAATTGTGGAAAATCATGTTCGTATCATGATAAAAATGTTTACTTGCGATTAGAAGTATTAGATTTAGTGTACAATTGTTTTCCAATACTTAATTTGCATTGTTGATGTACAGAACCTCAACCTTTGAATGTATTTTAAAAAAAACAAACAAACAAACAAACAGCCTTAAAACTGGTTTGCATCCTTTAAAGCTTTTGTCTCTAAAAGTGAAACAAAAGACATAATGTTACAGGAGGTTTTACTTTTATTTATTGTAATTCTTGCCACTATCAAACCAATAAAAAATAATAAATTGGTTCAAGAATTTTAAAAATATAAATATAGCACCCTTAGGTTCTAATTATTCAGCTGCTTTTTGTCACAGTAAAGATTTAAGAAAGAACTTTAAAAGAATTTTTGAAATGTGAATGTAGGGACACGAGATTCCGACTTATTAAATGTGCTGCTCTTTGCAATAATTAAAAGTAGTTTAGTGAATTATCTTTGATCAGAGAGAGAGAGAGAGAGAGAGAGAGAGAGAGAGAGAGAGAGAGTGCACGAAAACTGCATATTTCATTAAGTTATTGTAATTGTTATATACATGTATCCTGGGTCAATGAGCATGTTTTGGGACAGTCTAAGGGTCTTTCATTCCACAAGTATCAACAAGAGATAAAACTCTAATGATCTTACTTGATAATTATACAGGGTAGAATTTTACTGATCACTGTCTTTTTATTTGGTTTGATTTTATTTAATTGCCTACATGTATCCTGGGTAGTTAAGGGTGTTTTGGGACAGTCTTTTGCTGTGTTAGAGTAGTCATGGGGTCTTTTATTTGGTGATAATTACCAGCATGAGGAAAAAGAAACTCTCCTGATCTTACTGAATAATTATACAATGCAGGATTTTACTGATCACTGTCTTTTTTAAGGTTTGATTCAGTATAATTGTATACATGGATCTTGGTAGGTGAGAGTGTTTTCAGACAATTTTGTGCTAGCTCCATTAATTTTAAGGGTGATAGGCAGAAAAATTAAACTGCTGGATGTCTAATTCATGCATAAGTTCTTGGAAATAATCAAACATAAAATTGCTGGACAGATTTGAGGAGGCAAAAAAGTGTTAAAAAACATTGCCTAAACTGTTAGAACAGTTTTTGCTTTAATATTCTTCAAAGGAATAGTCTATGGAGATCTTGAGGACACACATTATGGTCAACAAGTATTGGTTGCTTGACTTGGTATTAGGTAAGGAACTGACAGTCAGACATATTTCTGCTAAATGGCTTGTCAAATGGTCAAATGCAGGAATAGGTTGCAGATGTGCCTTAGATATCTTCTTACTGGGATTTCCTACCATTTGACAAGTGTGACAAATCTTTGGCACTTACAAATATCATTTTTAATTTTCAGCAAATAAAAGTGATTCAGGATCTTGTGATAAGTCTTACTGACACCAAAACGACCAGCTTAAGGAGTTTTATGGGCTAGACTATGAATTTCCTGTCTATGCGATGTAGGAATAACGATTTCATTGCTCACTGACCACTCATCACCAGCAGGTACATCAGGTGGTCGCAATTTTCTCATAATGACCCCATTTTTCACAAAGTAACAAACTGGTACTTGTGTGGCTTCAATTTCTGAAACCCAGTCTTGTGTCTTCCCTGAGGAATAGTACTTGGGGACCTATAACTCACATTAAAATGTCTTGCATGCTTATAAAGTAGCTGTTACTTTCTATTCAGATATTTTACAACTGCAGTCAGAAATTGGCAAGTGGTTTCTATTATTCTGGGAAGAAACTAACTTACTTATGAATCTCTCTCTCTCTCTCTCTCTCTCTCTGCTGAGAGATTAAGTCATTTAAATTATGGAATTTACCTTATCTATTGTTCCAAGGCACATATATTAGGGATAACAGGTCAAATTTAAAATTCATCTCAGGTTCATAAATATAATAGTTTTGTGAAGGTCCAAGCATCAGAAAACCAAATTAGCAAATAAAATATAATCCTTTTCATGGTTTTTTGCTCATAGCAAGTGCAAACAATGGATTTTATTGCCCGCAAAAAACAAATTCTTCAAAACGTGAGCATTTTTGTACAGTGTAATATATTGAATACAGATTCAGTAATGGAATGTTTTTGGGGATTAATTCTTGAAACTTTCACTAGGGAATATTTAACCTGGCTGTTCTTGAGGCATAATTTACAAAATGAATGTGGTATACAGTATTTACAGTTTTAATTCCTCAGAATTTGCAATTATGAGTGTATGTCTAATCCAAAAGCCAAATTGTATGAAAAGCTTGTCTTTACTCCTGTTTTATTCATGTGAAAGTGGAAAAACAAAAGGGATTGGCAAATAAATCAATAAGAACAATGTAACAAGACAATTCAAGTATTTGTTCCTTATAATTGCCTACCTGTATGATAGTTTTTTTTTAGACTAATTCATCTTATAATATTGGCTTTATGAATGCCGGTTTACATTAAATATGTATTTTTCTCTAATATTTCCTATGAAAAATTAAACACAGGACTGTATATATTTTTTTAAAATTTATTTTGCTTTATTGCATAGTTGTATTGTGCTGATATTTTTTGTGTCATGACAGTATTAACTTATATTTTAAATAGGATAAAATAATGATAAAATCACAGACAAATGAAGATGTTTATGTGGGTGGTGGTGGTGGGTGTTGGATACTACAGCAGCCTGAGGTCTGAGTAGCCTTAAAAACTTTAAAAGTTCTTTTTTTTAAATTGTGTGTGTATGTGTGTGGTGGGGGTGTCTTACTCTTCTAACAGAAAACAATCACATTTGTAGAAGATACATGTAAAAATTTGTAATAATCTTTTTAACTACTACATTAATTTCATATCCAGATGTATCAAGCAAGTTTGGTACTGTATTGTAGCAGTAATAATAAAAAACAAATTGAGCTGGTTATTGGTAGTGGTAGCAACGTTGTTTATATTCAATATATTATATTTTTATAATTGCTACCAAAGGAGTCTGATGTTTTATCAGTGAAGTACCTTGCACTCAATCAGCTTATTTGTACTATAAATATCGGTTCATATATGGATGCATATGATTTCAAATAATAAAAAAATGTAGTTTCCAGTTTAATATCTGTGGAAATAAAGCATCTCATAATTGTATGGAAATGTTCTTTATATTAAGATATAGAAAAATATTTCATATTGTTAGAATTTATTTTCTTATATAATGAAATAAGTTCATATTTTTGTAGCATATAGCTATGCTACAGTATATGTTTTGTATGTGATATCCGTGTTTCAAGTCATTTGCCTCTTGCTGTTGTATTGGAATTGGAGATTTAAAATGAAACTGGAGATATGAGATTCTTGTCACAGACAACAAGTGATAATACTTGCTGGCTATTGCATAATCATCCATGCCACACATATGTAAGAATTCTGTATAATTTGAATATTTACCTAACTTCTTGTTATATATATATATATATATATATATATATATATATATATATATATATAGAGAGAGAGAGAGAGAGAGAGAGAGAGAGAGAGAGAGAGAGAGAGAGAAATAAACTGCCTATGTAAACTGCAAGTTAACAGTTAAAATTAATTTCATAGGGATGAGAGAATAAACAGAATCTTCATCTCTGCAATGCACTCTCTCTCTCTCTCTCTCTCTCTCTCTCTCTCATGAATAAAGAAAGAGAAAGCAAGTGATGTGCAATTATCTGCAATTTGCTCCAAACTTATGAGGTCTGTACTGATACAAAAAGCAGAATTTGCACTGCATTACTGTAAAATAATAAATATGCTCTAAATTGATAACATTGTGAATGAGAATGTATAAACAAATTAGGACCTTAAACCATACGGTAGCGGTAAATTACACCCACAAAATATCCAAAATAAAGATCGGGTGGGAAGGGTCAGCGGAAATATAACATCGTGTAAATACATCTAATTGTATACAATTTGATACATTTAATTTGTTTTGTGCCTCTTGCAGGTCAGCTCTCTTTCGAATGTTAATACTCTGAGAAAACAGCTGACTGTAATGAGGTAATATAATTCAATGATATATTAAATTGATGCCCAATATGCCATAAAGTGGTATAACCTCTTGTTGCTAGGGTCAGGGGAGCTGTCGTATTGTAAGAAATTGATGTGTCACAGCGCCATCTGTTGTCATAATGAGGCATTATTTTATGCTATCTTCCGTGATGCTAACTTGCAATGTGCTTGATGCTACATTATAATAATGATTTTAGAAGGTGCAATCTGTGTAACTTGTGATATAGCAAGTTTATAAATAGAATATTAAAACTTGTAATAAACTAAAGAATCAATTCAGTAGTTGACTAATTACAAGATACAATGACGCAGAAGGAAAGTAGATCTAAGCACTTACAAGTGACCATTTACAGATTGCATCAATGAAGAACAGAAAATTCATGACTAGAATTAGGAATGTAGCACTTGCAAGCAGCCATTTACAATAATGCAGAAGGAAAGTAGCACTTGCAAACTGCCACGTACAATTTGCGTCAATGAAGAATACAATATACATAGAATTATGAAAGTAGCACTTGCATGCAGCCATATACAATAATGCATCAAGGAAGATTAGAAAATACATGCATAGAATTATGGTGGTAATTCCTCTCCATATTACTCCATGTCGAAAAATTTCAAACACTGGATCCAACCGATCATGCCGACAGAACCAAATGGATGTTAATCGTTTTGTGCTGCTTGAAATTATGCTATACTTAATTTAAAGGCAAAAACGCTAAAGCCATGGGTAAGAGCTCAGACAGAGACAAGAAACATGAATCTTTGGTGCCATCTGCCAATCCTGAGACTGAAGAGAAAGATGGAGTATCGATGCAGCTCGCAGAAAAATTGCATGACATCTACAAGAATTACAAACCACTGGTGCTAGAGTATCTTGGGATTGGCATAGTCCTAACAACAATCTGCAACAATATGGCAGACAGAAAAATGGTCCACCACATGGACTCAATCCTTGGTCATCGTGCTCCCCAAGAAAGGAAACCTACAGTTGTGCCAAAACTACAGAACCATCAGTTTGATCAGTCACCCGAACACAGTCATGCTGAAGATAATTCTCAACAGACTAAAGCCTCAAGCAGAGAAAATTATTGCTGAAGAGTGGGCAGACTTCCGAGCAGGAGGGAGCACCACAGAACAAATCTTCAATCTCAGACTCCTTTGTGAGAAATACCTTCAGCACCAGCAGAATCTATACCACGTCTTTATAGATTTCAAAAAGGCCTTTGATAGGGTATGGCATGCAGCCTTATGGGCAACTATGAGGAAGTACAACATCAGCTCAGACCTGGTGCAGGTTGTTGAGCACCTCTATGACAAAGCCACCAGTGCTGTCCTCATCAATGGCAGCAGAGGAGATTGGTTTCAAACAACGGTTGGAGTCAGACAGAGATGTATACTGTCACCTACACTCTTCAACATTTTCCTGGAAAGGATCATGGAGGATGCCTTGCCTGACCACAAGGTGTCACATGTAGGCTCGTACAATAATAACAAGAGAAAAGAGTGAAGACAACAAGCTTTGTATATTTTAACAAAATAATTTATTTCCCTAGAAAACAATGTAAAAATTGGAAAATAGGACTTATGGTTTGTGAATATAATCCAAAATTTAATCCTAAGAATGAAAAATACAAGTCCTATCACTAAATAGTTCTATTAGAATCCAGGTTCGAATCTCGACGACGTATCAAAATGGAAGGCGATGACGTCAGATGTGATCCTTGTACAAATATCAACAATTCCTCAATTGAATCACAGTTTATGTTTCCGAATAATTCCAGAATAAATTTTCACTGAATTTCTTTCTCCCAGAATTTATCAAACAGTACACTCGTTAGGTTTTCTAGAGAATAAATTATTAAATTCCAAACACAAATGAATTTCAAAAACAATCTGGTTTCAATGATAAAATAACATTTCCGGCCTTCTAGTTATCAAGAATACAACTGACTGACGAGCGCTCAAAATGGGTTATATATTCACCCAAATTATCATCCCGTCCTTGCGAGACAGACTACATGATCTAATAACACTTGAAACACGCAATAAGATATTTGCCAAATTGCACGTAGTCCTATCTAAGAACTAGATTATCACTCTAAAATAAATTTAAAAGAAAAACATTGTTTACTCAGATTAACACGTAGGCCGAAAAGGACCTTGAAAACAGCCAATCGTATTAGCGTAGCGCTTACACTACCGCGGACCAAGGTAAACTAAAAATATTACTAATGTAATACGTTTTACGTCTTAGACAAACAGAATTACTGAAAAAGAATTTTGAATCCCTGCAATAATCATTACAATAAAATGTAATGAAACAAAAATAAAATAAAAAAGAATTTTAAAACTAACACATAAGCAATTTAATTACATTTATGTGACAGAGGGCACTGTCAGCATCGAAGGAAGAACAATCACAAACCTTCACTTCGCAGATGATATTGATGGTTTAGTAGGAATTAAAAAAGAACAGGCTGACTTGGTTGAACACCTCGACACAACCTCCACAGCATACGGTATGGAGATTAGCGCCGAAAAAAACAAACTGATGACAAACAACATCAGTGGCATCAGTGCAGAAAAAAAGGTCAGTGGACAGAAGCTGGAAAGAGTCACAAGCTTCAAGTACTTGTGATCAATTATCACAGATGAGGGTTCCAAACCAGAACTACTTTGCAAGATTGCCTAGACAACAGCAGCAATAACAAGGTTGAGACCAATATGGAAAGATACCAACATTGCTTTTGGTTCCAAAATAATGCTGATGTGCTCGATTGTCATATCCATCTTTCTGTATGTTTGTGAAACATGGATGCTCACATCAGATCTACAAAGAAGGATTCAAACCTTTGAAATGAGATGCTACCACAAGATCTTGGGCATCTCATACATTGACCATGTAACTAACAAAGAAGTCCACAACAGGATCCAATGAGCCATCGGATCCTATGAAGACCTCTTGACCACTGTAAAAAAGCCCAAACTGAAGTGGTATGGTCACGTCTCAAAATCATCTGGACTGGCAAAAACATTCTTGCAAGGCATAGTGCAAGGGTACAGAAGAAGAGGCAGACAGAAAAAGAGGTGGGAAGACAACATTAAGGAGTGGACAGGCATGGGATTTGGAGATACCCAAAGGGCAGTAGAGAACAGGGAAAGATGGAGAGAATTGGTTGCAAAGTCAACTGTTGTGCCTCAACGACCTCTTGGGTTAAGGGATTGATGATGATGATGATGGTGCTAGAGTATCTTGGGGTTGGCATGTACTGGTTTAGTCTGGGTTGGAACAAAAATACAAAGCAGATAAACATCCATAAGCATATCCTTAACTAATCCGCAAGAAGCAACGTTAATTGCTCAGTGGGCATCTCAGGTAAGATTGCTACTATGCTGACAATGTGGTATTGAACAAATTGCATTTTGGAAATAATCTTTCCATCAGGGTATGTAGGGACTCATTCACTAGGACCACCATCAGAAAATGTAGTTTTGTTGGGGTTTTCTTGGGGGTGGGGTGTAAACTAATTTGCCTGGAAGGAAATTACAGTCATCCGTATAAGAAACATTCATTTTCAGAAAGTCAGGCTAACAGAACACAGACCCAGTCTGTTTCCCCACATCATAGACTCGTGTGCAGTAGTTCTCATTTATGTGGTAGACAATGGAATCTGGCAATATTGACAAATGTTACATGATTAAAATTAGTCCCAGCTCATTCCATTTTAATAACAGTAATACATTGCCGCTCAGATTGCCAATTTGGTAGGAGGCTGATGGCCTCAAGAACTGGTACCAACAATGAAATTATCACCCTTACTGTAGGAATGACTACTATTGTAGGAAGGTATTCGTTTGGACCACCACTGTGCCGCAACTACAGGGCCCTTCAGAAATATACCTTCAGACTGCTGTACCAAAGAACAAACATAGAGAAGGAGAAGGTAGAATTAGACCGCCAAAATGCAGCTTTCATCACATCCTCAAATACGACTGAGTTGATCAGGCCATGATGTAGCAATAGTTCAAACCTCATGGGCTTTAATCTTCATGAAAGAAATATCCCTCTCAGAAAGGGATTGATGAGCTTTCTTTAAATTATGACAATACACCTAAAAATAATGGACACCAAAGTATCATTTAAGCCCTTTAGAAGAAAGAAATATGCTTTCTCTACTTTCTTCTCCCTTAAATAGTGACCAATATAATTGTAAAGCCCAAAATGGACTTGATCATCCCCAGCACAGATGAAACTATGACTGGGGATTTTTATAGGGAATGAAGCTACCAACAGAAGCTAGATTTTCCCTAAAAAAAACGGTTAGCGAAGGAGACAGACTGACTCATAATTGCTTCAGCCAAACCTCCATGCAAAGAAAAGGACCATGTTTAATTCCTTCTTGCCTAAGATATTCTACCACCGACATGTTGTTGGAGGATACTTTCACACAGCGACTATATCGATACATCTGTCTATGGCCAAAAATACCGTCATCATTTACAGATTGTTAATATGGAAGGAGTAGTAGTAGTGGTAGAGTTTAACGCCATTTTTAAGCACAAGACAGGCTATACATGGTGGCCAGTATAAATGGTGGAGGAAGAACCGGGGAAAACCCCGGTAAGAACCACCGACCCACGAAAAGCTACTGGCAAGCTTTCTCACATACCCACATTGGCCGAACGCAAAACTCGAACCCATGCAGACAGAGGTGAGATGGCAATGATCTGTAATGGTGAGAGCTTTAGACCACTCGGCCACTCGGAAGGAAGGAAAGAAGATTCTTCCCTGGACCACGAGTGCTGAAGAACAAGCCCTTGCAGCTCCAAGTAAGCATACTACATTGAATCTGATGCATTCATGAACAGATAGGAGTGAGGTTTGGGGCATGCATGTAGACTCCAGTCAGGAACCGGTCAGGAACTGTCCACCAACACAAGTGTTCATGAAAATTTGTTCCTACAAAAAGCTGACAGGGGATCCCTGTGCAGTTTCCACTTGGCACGAAGGCAAAACTGGAGGCGTCTGCAGTCTTCCTAAGGAAACAAGGTCTGCCATGAAGTTCCTCAGAAGGGAAAGATAAAAGCGAGTTGAAAACAAAGTATTCGTTCTCACCTTCTCTGACATGGTCAGGATTCTGTCTACTCTGTCCCACGGTGCATAGACTAAACCTTTGATCATGAGGAAATTCATCACTATATACATGAAATACTGAGAGGGTGTTAGCTCCGATTTCTCCATGTTGGGTAAAGGCCCAGGTGGGTCTCTATGAACCAGCAGGAGACAGATTTTGTCTGAGGGACTCATGGCAGTCATTATGTATCAACCAGACCTCAAAATACTCAAGGACATTAATCTCCAGCGACCTTAAGTGGGCGGCAACTACTCACATTACTTTGGTAAAAGCTCTGGCTGTGGACACCTGGCCGAATGGAAGAGGAAAAAACTGGGAAATGTTCTAGTCCAGACAAAACTGGATGTACTTCTTATTAGGTGGGAAAATAGGAATGTGAAGGTATGCATGTTGATGAAGACTGCCCAGTTGCCGGTCCTTATGGCATTCCTGACTGAGGCTGTTGTCTCCATATTGAATAGGTCCTACTAAATAAACTTACTGAAGGTCTTTACCCAGCCTTAGCTTTCCATCTTTTCTTGATACCAGGAAAATCCATGAGTAGAAGGCTTGAGACTGGTTGTTTAGTGCCCTCTCTAATGTGCTCTTCTAAAGAAAGGAATTCACCTCTTTCTTTAAATGCAACAGATTTGACTGGTAGAAACAGCATTGGGGTCCCTGACAAAGGAGGATATTCCCAGAAATGAAGTCCGCAACCACCTTTAATAATAGAAAGGACCCATCTATTATCCGTTTTGCTCAACCAGACCTCAGAAAAGATGGTTTGTCATGCATCTGTGGGTACTGATGGAAGAGGAATGCATGGCTGGTGGAGGTAGGGAGACTGGCGGGAAGCAAGAGAAAGCAAGAGGTCTTAGTGTAAAGGGGAACTGACTACCCTAACATTGCCTAGCAAAGACTTGACCCTTGCAGAACCTTTGAGAAAACTCCCCAACAATAAGCAAATGGAGGAGCAAAGGAGCTCTGGCTGTGATGTAGCTCCATATAGTTTCTCCAAACTGGATATACCGGTAATTTTTCTCTTCTCTGAACCTGATGGTGTGGGACACAAATCCTGGGATAAAAGATGGTAAACTTTGTTTACTGCTTTGCCAAAGGACCAGATCTCCTCTCCATCTGCCACTTGAATTGATAGTTGGGATGGGGCAAAGGACTCAAAGGAAGAAGGAGACAGTCTCAGTCTAGTCTGCATCTAACTCATGGGAGGCTACTAGGACTTACACAATATCTTTACCCTACTCACTCACTACGGATTCAGGACTTTGCAACCCTGTGTATTACTGATGTGTGGGAGAACATCTGGGGTTAACTGAGTATGTGTCTTGCTACTCCTATGAAGTGCAGGGACAGTCCCTGTTGGTCAAGTAGACAGAAGGACAAGAATGATGCTTGACCTTCCTGCAGTGCTGGGGGTGGGGGAACCAGTTTCCCTCCATTCTGCTTGACTCCACTTTATGAATTAGTGATGTTGGCACATGGTCTGCAAAATCAACCTATGGGGCAAAGGCCCATTAATCCATGGCAGCATCAAAGCAAAGGGCTATTAACTTTTCTGGAATGGATGTCCCTGCATCCCATAGGGGTTAAGTGGCATAACAGGGAAGAGGGGATGCTGATCCAATCTTTTTCCCAAGTTTCTAGCTGGAATTATTGGCAGACTGTGTGTGTGCGTCAATGTGAACCCTATCCCCATACTGAGGGTGTGCCTGATGATGGGTGAGCACTGACCATTGACTAGTTATTGGTGAACAATGACCAGTGACCTGTCACCAACTATTTACCGGTGACTGGTCATTGATGGGCCACTGGTCAATGACCAGTCAATAGTTTGATTTGTAGGAGATTGCCTCCAACAGATCTTATAGAACTGGATTGTAGCTCTACCATTCCTGAATGGCTCAATTTTGTTACCATAAATGGTCTTATATTGATGAGGGTAATTTCATCCTGGGAAGGTAAAGCCATGCAATAATGACAGGTAATATATTTCTGATGCTAAACAAACACTGTCTTACTCATAAAAAAATGCAGTAATCAGACAAAGTGCCATTTGCTAAAACTGAGACAGAAGGTATGGTATCAGCAACTCTTGGTAAGCATGTTATTGGTGGGCATATTGAAGATATGAGTCACTTCCAGATCTGAAGATATTAAGTAAACTTAACACTATATTTACATCACTGCCATCTTGCCAGTAAGCACGCTCAGTAGGTTAGGGGTGCATGTCTACAGAGGATCAAATCCCCTGCCCATTTTGACCAATTAAACTTTCATCTTGCACTGTTAATAGAGGAATTATAATATCACTATATCCAAAAATCCAAGACCCACAAGAATTTTTGTATGTAAAACTTGGCAAGATTAAAACCTCCCTGCAGGTAGTTGCTCAATAGCTGCATGCTTTATGCAAGAAGTACAAACAAACAGTAAACATAGTGGGTGGTGTTGATACCACACTGATGGCTGTGTCTCTCTGGTGTTGCAGGGCTTGGAATATTATCAACAATCATTGTTGTTCCCATTGTGATTTTGCTGGAAATTACAGATTTATGTTGCAGTCTGATTTCTGTAGTAGGGAATTTTATTAGACAGCAACTACCCATGAAACTTACATTTTCATTTAGGACCAACCAGACATTATAAGAATTCTTCTGGTTGAGTTCTCATGTCAATTTGACTTTCTGTTTAGGAGGACTAGCAATGGCCAAGATTTTCACAATGATCACAGTGGTGGCCATATTGGGCATCAGATTGGAACCAGTTTCATTTTAGAACAATTAGACATCATAAGAGGTCTTTTGGTGAAACCCCATGTTGATATGACTATTCATTTGTGAGGAATACAAATAACAAGATTTCAAGGTTGCCAATGTGGTGTCAGAGCAGCACCATTTTCGTTTAGGACCAACTAGACCATGGGATGAATGTGTGTTTAAAGTTTTCATGGTAATCATCCAGGCAGTTTAAGAGAAGTAGTGGTAACAAACTTGTGCTAATGGACAGATGGATGATGGAGGATGTATGACAGAAAATTGATGTATGGACAATGGACAACAGACTATCCCAAAAGCTCTTCTAGTCTATGACCAGGAGACCTAACAAATGTAGTATGGGCTACATTGTACAAGGCAACACTTCATTTTAATCAAGAAGTGGAGAAAAATGAACTAACAGCTTAAAGAGCTGAAGCCTGCATGATTATGATAACTCTAAATTCTTTGTAAGTCATATTTTGTCTGTTGGAATGTCACAGAAACCATGGAATAACTGAACATATTGAGCTAAATAAGTCAAGTCCTATTCTCAGCATACCTTCAGCATGTGGGTTTTTAGTAGCTGATAGAAAAGACAGACAACAAACATGTTGCCAATGTGGCCTATTTTCATTTTTGCCTGCTTTTATGGTATATTTATAAGGACAATATTTGCTTCAAGTTCCATCACGCTTGTCCGACATGGGCTGCAGACACATGTACACAGTAGATAGTCATGAACTACCAATGCCATTGTTAACATTGTGGGCTTACTTTGGAGCATAAATTCCAAACTCAAAGCTAAAGATGCCCATGGCACAAAGGCATCAAAAAAAAAGCATCTGGTGCACATGTTAATCACAATACATTTGTATTTCTCAATATTTTGAAAGAAAAAAAAGAACATTAAAGATGCTATAGAGATCCAGGCCAGTGATGGGGATGGGATGTTCCTCATGCTACAGAGATCCAGGCCAGTGATGGGGATGGGATGTCCCTCATGTTTCTCCATTGATAAGTGCTATTTTTTGGCATGCCTAGTTTTTTTTTTATATTTATTTTTTTTGCTGTGAGATACAGCAGGCCATTTTCAAAGTTGGAGACTGGTTTGGTTTGGGGGTTTGGGAAAGGTTGATGGATGCAAAATGACTGCTGGCATGGGCCCTGGGATATCAAGTCTGCTGACACCCACCCTTGATGTAATTGTGCAACTGTTATTCTGTTATATATTCTAAAATCATCTGTATTAAAAACCCAGTAATACTTGAAGTTTGTTTGATCAAAACCTCAATTACCACTTTTTGCAAAGAGAGACAACCAAGATATGCAGTATATATACCAAACGTTAGTGGCAAATATGGATTTTCTCCCTTTGATATTATACCCTTGTTCCACAGCAACATGAATGAGCCACTGGTGGTTCAGAAACTGCACAGTCATTTGGACACAAACTCTTGTAAATGATACAAACATATATCAAGTTTCATGAACATGTCTGAAAGAGATATTAATCAGGCACATTTCTGATGTCTAAGGTCAGACAATCAGATGCAAAGATTATCTTATTAATATGCATGGATGCTGCATATTATTCATTCCATCCAATATCTTTATGATATAAAGCCATGTTGTAAATCTGATCAAAATCAGATCATAATGATGGCTTCCAGAGGAATAAAAATTACAGCCAATCAAATGTAAGATCAAATCATTAGCATGCTTGGATCTTGCTCATTATCAAACTCATCTGAGAGCTTAATGATATAACATATATTCCAGTCCAGCCTCTGATAAGTAATAACAAGCTCAGCCAATGAAATACAAGATCACTGAAAGTAATAATATGTGGATTTCACTCATTAATAAACTTATCTGATATCTTAATGACAAGCATATATTCTGCTTGATCCAAAATGGATCAGAAAAATGGCCTCTTGAGTGATAACAATGTTAGCTAATCCAGTGCAAGATCACCACATTAATATATATGGATCTTGCTCATTATCAAATTTGACCAAGAGTTTGATAGTATCAACCCATATTCCAAGTTTTATTGAAACTGGATCGGAAATATGGACTCCAGGGTGATAGCAAGGACAGATGGATGGCTAATGGATGCAGGGTAGGGCAATCTCACAAGCTACTTGGCCTTAAGGACAGGTGAGCAAAAAATCTTAACTGTTAGATTTTCAAATCAGAATTGGTTTCTTGTGTAATATTTAGTGGTGGACATTGGATATGAATCTTATTATTATCAGTGAAAGGAAATGGCAAAATAAAAGAATAAAATTAAAAATAAATCAGTTAATAAATACACAAATAAAAGAAAAACGTAGACATAGCTTCATTCATTTAAATCAAGTTTATTTACTGAGGCTAAACATTATCTAGCATTTATCTTTGGTAACAATAAACTTCATAAATATATTTTTGAGAAGCAATTAGCAAATATTTATACATTACAACCCTGTGTAGCCAAGCACATATACAAAATAAAATGTACAAGTATATGCCAAAAGTAATGACAAAGGTACACAATGATTACATTGACAATAATGAACAAGACATTTCTCTATGACTTACAGGGTGTTTCCTATACACACAATTCTACAACAGATAAACTCCATGATCAATTGCTGAAACAGTATCTACAGATGAATATGGAAACCTATTTTGTTCCACTAAGATGGATTTGGTTCATCCACAGACTTTGCTATAAATTGAAATAGCTTGCATTTTCTGTGAAGATAATCTGAGAAAGATACAGGAAGTGTTGTACATAAAAACTAAATTTTTCTCAACACAAGCCTTGATAATTCTTTCAGTGACAAATTAATTGACACCAATCAATTCATTGCAATTGTACAGTTTCAGAAAGCCACTAAAATATTTTAATGAGTAACTAAATTTCAAACAAGACTACTGTTAATAGCAGATCATACACCTGCATCATGGTTAATAGTTCCTCATGTAAAAACCTGTAGGGTATCATTGGTCTCAGTGGCCTAGATATATGACCTGTAGGGTATCACTGGTCTCAGTGGCCTAAATATATAACCTTTAAGGTATCATTGGTCTCAGTGGCCTAGATATATGACCAACATATATGGTCTTGAATTAAACTGTGTAGAAACTATTATTTTCTTATCAGACTGACCAAAAGATTCCAAAGTACATGGTCAAGAACTAAAGTTATTGTGCAAAGCCCACTTTTTCTTTTGGTCACAATGACGTTGATTAATGAACTTTTGACCCCACAATTATGAGGCATCTTTCAAACCATAAGTGCAAGTCATCCATAAACTTTGGTTAAAGTATGTGGTCCAAAACTGAATTTTTTCTCATGAAGACCATTAAACATACTGTTAATTCACTTTTTGTGGGTTTCTAATTTTCATGGAATATTTCACTGACACAAACAACAAATTAAATCCAAAATGAACAATGACTTCTCTGTCCTTTGGGAGCCCCCATCCTTCCTTTCCCCAATCAATGACAAAAATGTAATTTAAAAAAAAAAAAAAAAAAACATAACTGGTTCCAACACAAATAAAGTACGTCACAATCTGTTTTTTGCTGCACTGAAAATAGAGAAGGCTCCAGGAAATGCTGGAGATGAGATGTAAAATTTAGTCATATGCTTTTTGTTGACGAACCATTAAATCTGTCACTGCTGCACTTATATATATATATATTTGCTGACAATACAAAATGTGGACAATTACTGATGACATATGATGACATTTTGTAAGATTATTATAGGTTATAACATTTGGAAGGTCTACATCATTAGCATGGCCAAAAGTTTATTTTCATTTAATGAATTAGAGAACCAAGTTGCTTTAACTAAACTAAAAGTTATTCACATCAAATGTCATTTTATCTGAACAGCATAATTCAGTATGTATTCTGTGAAGTATACTTTTCTCTCCTAGTTCTAAAAGCAGTTGTTACAGCTATATGGTATATAGTACACCACTTTCTAATTTCACTTGGTTTAATATATCTTAATTACTGGCTTAAAGGATGTGCCAAAAATAATGATGCTTTTTTTCATGTGCAAGCTTCATGTTAGGATGTCAAGATGCTCCAGCCACAAGAATGATAGAATGGCAACTCGAGCAAAGAAAGCCTCATTATTTATATTAAAGAGTAACCCCCCTCCAATTTCCATGAAAACTGTTTTTCTACCTCGGACCATTTGCTTGTTGGTATAAACACTGTTTCTTACAATGACCAAGGTTTATGATCCTATTTTTGTTATTATACACCCCACATTTTGGCAATATAACAGTTCAGCACATCAAAAGCCACACACCCCAATTAATTGTAACTGTTAATAGCAACTAGATTACATTATGGTAATTGCTGATATGTAAAACATTTAATAGCCTGCCACTAGAACAAATGATTCCTTTTTTTGTTTGCTTTTAACACTTCATTAAACAATGACAGAAACAAAACAATTTAAAACTATTTCTTGAAACAACCAATAGAAATAAAATGCACTGTACATGAACAGATGTCTTCACACCACAGTGTTAATACCATGTATTCAAACCAATAGTGATAAATGGTTACTTGTGAGCAACCTTAACTTTACAACTATATGTTTAAGGGTTCAATTTAAAATCAATGTAAACAGTTTGAGCTTTTGTCAATTTTTGGTGAAGTAAAAGCTAACAAGTTTCTTGAAGGGACTTGTACCTGCCATAACACAGCATGTGATGCTAAAAACATGATTTTTTACTCCCAAACCCCTTGACATGGTCATCTTTCAAAAAGCATGATTTTCAGTAATCTTAAAAAAAATATAACACTTTAATCTATGCCCATTACATGTCACATCTATAAATGGTAAACCGATTAAAACTGATGTAAAACTATCCTTGGGGTAGTTTAAATAGGGGCAATTAAAAGGCAAAGAACTCAGGTATAAACCACCATTTTACATATTACTTAACTCGCTGACAATAGCTAGTGTGACGTCTTAGAAGACTGCAGTGGGTGAGTCCATTGTTCTAATTTGCATAGGTAAAGTTCATGAAGTGGAACAACTCATTACAGGTAAATCAAAGAGATGTTAGGTGCATGCTGAAGAACAAAATTTATTACATATCACTGCCTTGAATGAGAATGCTTAAACCATTTGTATTAAAGATTATTGACAAGTTGGTGAACAGTGGCAAGGTTTCTTTTAAGTCAGATTTTACTCCACATATAAATCCCAAGGCATGATTATTTCAGTTGTTGGAATAGTACATGTATTTAAGTATGATTCAGGAAGCAATCAGCTATCAGCAAAGCCCAACAAAAATAAATTTCAGAACTCCTGGTTGATGGAGTTTTACTTTGTGAAGCACAGAAGCAAATGGGGGGGGGAGGGCATTTAATTATTTGCAAACATTGTCACATATCAACATATATCATTCCTGTGTTTACGATGTTGGTCAAAATAGGAGCACCACCTGCATGTAACATATTTCGCACACTGAACTGAACATTCATATCAGTTCTGTTTATTATTATTCATTCTCTTAATCTTGTTAAAGTACTAACTATGAATTTACCCAAGCTTTTCATTGTGATTTTAGCCATGAAATAGATTGCTTGAAAGACAACAATAAGCACATGCTCATGATTGCACAGTTGATTTGTGTTGACAAGGCATTAACACCCATACTGAACAGTGGTAATTTATTGCTCCTGTATTACCCGTAAAGCCCCCATTAAACTTGAAAATATTATGCCCCCTCCCTCCCCCCGTGCCCCAATGAAATGGCCAGTCTCAGCAGTCCCAGATGTGATGTATATTAATTTTTCTATAAAGTCCACAATATCTCATGATCCGATTGCATCAGATACAGTTTTGACAATGCTAATGATATGGTCTTTCAGAACAATTCGGTTCTGACCAGGATTCACTCACAGAATCTAGCAGAGAAGTTTGAACACTAGTACAATACAGTCTCTAGTGAGTGTAGTAATGAATACTAATGACATTACCATCAAACCGAGCTAGCAAGAGTAGTAAAGACTGCACCTAATTAAGTCTATATTTTGCCATCCAAGGGATTTTAAAGACAGACTTGGTGTATGCTTTTATTCAATGTCATTATGTGAATGTTTGCATATATTTGTATTTGTGTTGTGAATAATATTTGACAGTACTAAGTCTACCAACTATTTTTTTTTCTTTGCAAGTGTACTGAATGCTTTGAACATGACAGTTATTTTCAGGTTTGATCATTTTTTATAGGTTTAATGAAAAGTTATCTTATTCTCAAGTGGATGATGTTGCTTTTCTTGGCCATGCACAATGACCCCACCCCCACCCCCTTAGGACCTCAAAACACAGTTTTGGAGTCTCAAACCCCACTCCTCCCAACACTGTCTGAGAATATGATAGGTATGGGGACTGATGATTTATTGTCCATAAAAAAGCCACATTGAATGTAAGATCAATAAAAGTTTCATTTAAGACAAAACTAGACACCATTATTAGACTTTTGGTGAAAAATCCCTGTTAATATGACCATCTGTTCAGAGAACTGGTGAGAAGATTTCAATACTTTCATTGTGGCAACTACATTTGAGGTCAGATTGGTAGCATTTTCATTTAGGACCAACTAGACAGTGAAAACATATGTAAATGACTTTCCATTTAGAAGAAGCAATGACAAGTTTTTCAAGATGGCTACCATGGTGGCCACACTGGATGTTAGTATGTATTAGAAGTCTTGTGGTAAAAGCCCAATGTTTCATCTAGAATGAGTAGCGATAAGAGTTTCAAGATGGCCACTGTGGTGGTTATATTGAATATCTAATCAGAACATTGCTTTTTCTCACTTATGACCAACTAGACACTAAAAAATGTCCTCCGGTGAAAACAACATGCCAATATGACTTTCTGTTGAAGATATTGTAACAATAACAAAATTTTAAAGATGGCTGCCAAGACTGACATATTCAATTTTAGATCAGCACCTTTTTCATTCAGGACCAACAAGACATCATAAAGTCTTTTAGTGAAACTTGTGCTAGCAGACAAATAACAGATGGTGGATGACAGACAACATGACCATCCCCTAAGCTCTTCTGGTCTATGACTAGTAGAGTGAAAAATATATTGCTTGTTCCAGTGGCAGATGATGCAATTTTTTTTCTATTTATAATAACCATGATGTAGAATTAATTATAATATATAGTTTCTGCTGTGTATATTTTAAGTCATATTGCCAGAACATACTAGTGTAACAATCCAAACCAAAGTAGGGACATGAACCTTAGCACAAAACTTTAACATCTTTAACATCACATATGCCGCCACCATCACTTGAACACTAATATATCTCGCACAGATTAAATATAAACCTAGAGCACCTGCCGCATCTTGCTATTGCAAATCCCTCTTCTCTGCATATTTCAAACCCTCCCCCTAACTCCATCTCATAGACTGTAACCTAGAGATCGTACTATTCCTGCTGTCACTGTACATGTATATATTGTATTTGGTGAGAACTTATTTGAAAATGACTCTCTAACTGATATATTTTTTTTAATCTTTGACACCTTCACAAGGGTGAAAGCTAAGGATGACGCCCTTCTCCTAGATTGTACTATAAGGGCTACAGAAATGTCCATCCAGCACTTTAGGAGATGTTGTAATGGACTGTTAAACTGATTGACAAATGGGTGGATGGAGGGAATCACAATATCTGCAATGCTTTAAAAATATTGATGGATACACAAACTGATGGTAACACAATGCGTATGAAACTTTATAATGGAATAAAAAAAAAACAGACTGAGTTATTTACTGGCCATTATTTTGTTCTGTATTTAGAAACTTAAAAGAAAATTAATGACAACCACTTCTCAAAAATGGGGGTTAACTTCAATATGCAGCTAAGTATGCCACAGTAGAATTAATACAAACTGAGAAGGGTATGCAAAATGTTTAAACAATTACATAATGAGTTTACATAAAATTGGTGTAAGTAGCAATACTGACACAAACAATTTCAATACTGATATAATTAAAAGGAATCACTGAAGAGATCTTGAATCTAAATGTGGATCCCTAAAAATCGTGACATTGAAAATGACAGCTATTAATAAAATTAACAACCATATAGGGGTCAACTTAACACAGATTATTCTTTTGGCCATTAGGTCCAGCTCACATGGAAATCAAATAACCCTGCAGAAAAATCAACAGACCCTGCCAATCAAATAAAAATAATGACTTGGGGAAATTTAAACTGGTCTAGTGGGCCTGCAGCTCTCTGTATTAACAGGCCTTCCTTAAACCCACAGGTTATGGGCCAGTGGGACAGCATCAAAATTGACCCTGCATAAACCCACAGGTTATGGGGCCAGTGGGACAGCATCAAAATTGACCCTGTACAAACCCACAGGTTATGGGCCAGTGGGACAGCATCAAAATTGACCCTGCATAAACCCACAGGTTATGGGGCCAGTGGGACAGCATCAAAATTGACCCTGCATAAACCCACAGGTTATGGGCCAGTGGGACAGCATCAAAATTGACCCTGCACAAACCCAGAGGTTATGGGCCAGTGGGACCGCATCAAAATCGACCCTGCACAAACCCACAGGTTATGGGCCAGTGGGACAGCATTAAAATTGACCCTGCATAAACCCACAGGTTATGGGCCAGTGGGACAGCATTACAATTGACCCTGCATAAACCCACAGGTTATGGGCCAGTGGGACAGCATCAAAATTGACCCTGCATAAACCCACAGGTTATGGGCCAGTGGGACAGCATCAAAACTGACCCTGCACAAACCCAGAGGTTATGGGCCAGTGGGACTGCATCAAAATTGACCCTGCACAAACCCACAGGTTATGGGCCAGTGGGACAGCATTAAAATTGACCCTGCATAAACCGACAGGTTATGGGCCAGTGGGACAGCATTAAAATTGACCCTGCATAAACCCACAGGTTATGGGCCAGTGGGACAGCATCAAAATCAACCCTGCATAAACCCACAGGTTATGGGCCAGTGGGACAGCATTAAAATCGACCCTGCATAAACCCACAGGTTATGGGCCAGTGGGACAGCATCAAAATCAACCCTGCATAAACCCACAGGTTATGGGCCAGTGGGACAGCATCAAAATCAACCCTGCATAAACCCACAGGTTATGGGCCAGTGGGACAGCATTAACATCAACCCTGCATAAACCCACAGGTTATGGGCCAGTGGGACAGCATCAAAATCAACCCTGCATAAACCCACAGGTTATGGGCCAGTGGGACAGCATCAAAATCAACCCTGCATAAACCCACAGGTTATGGGCCAGTGGGACAGCATCAAAATTGACCTTGCATAAACCCACAGGCTATGGGCCAGTGGGACAGCATCAAAATTGACCCTGCACAAACCCACAGGTTATGGGCCAGTGGGACAGCATTAAAATTGACCCTGCATAAACCGACAGGTTATGGGCCAGTGGGACAGCATTAAAATTGACCCTGCATAAACCCACAGGTTATGGGCCAGTGGGACAGCATCAAAATCAACCCTGCATAAACCCACAGGTTATGGGCCAGTGGGACAGCATTAAAATCGACCCTGCATAAACCCACAGGTTATGGGCCAGTGGGACAGCATCAAAATCGACCCTGCATAAACCCACAGGTTATGGGCCAGTGGGACAGCATCAAAATCAACCCTGCATAAACCCACAGGTTATGGGCCAGTGGGACAGCATTAACATCAACCCTGCATAAACCCACAGGTTATGGGCCAGTGGGACAGCATCAAAATCAACCCTGCATAAACCCACAGGTTATGGGCCAGTGGGACAGCATCAAAATTGACCTTGCATAAACCCACAGGCTATGGGCCAGTGGGACAGCATCAAAATTGACCCTGCACAAACCCACAGGTTATGGGCCAGTGGGACAGCATTAAAATTGACCCTGCATATTATCATGAGCTTTTTTAAAGATATTACATAGCCATTTAGATTGTGTGAAAATTAACTGACACAAGTGACCTAAAAGTCTAAAAAAGATTGTAATATTACAAATAATTTAACTGCACCTGACAAAAATATTGCCCTATACTTTGGATATACTCTAAGTGTAGCTACAGATAACCTGCCCTGAAGAGAATGTCACAAATGCCAGTAAATGGTGACACTGCATGCGAAGCCACTGACAAATGTCACAATGTGATATTTACCAGTGACACTGAAAGCTGTGTTGCCAATAACTGGAACAATCTGTGCCAATTACAGTCAATCCTGTAACTGTAAATGTGACAAATTGTGACAGTTACTCTTGGACAAGCACAGCTTTAATAGTATATGTCATATTGTGACAGTTACTCTTGGACAAGCACAGCTTTAACAGTATATGTCATATTGTGACAGTTACTCTTGGACAAGCACAGCTTTAACAGTATATGTCATACTGTGACAGTTACTCTTGGACAAGCACAGCTTTAACAGTATATGTCATACTGTGACAGTTACTCTTGGACAAGCACGGCTTTAACAGTATATGTCATACTGTTACAGTTACTCTTGTACAAGCACAGCTTTAACAGTATATGTCATATTGTTTCAAGTAAACATTGTTTCTTTGTCAGGGGTTGGTCATCATATCAGATCCAATGCCAAGATAATACAACTGATTGCTTCCCTTCTCTGTCTATATGTTTTTATTTTGCTTATTAGCACATGTCTGTGCATCTGTCAGCCTGTCAGTCCATCTTTTTCTCTCACATGATATTTCAAAAGGACAATTAGTACATCTTTTCCTATCTACCTGCCCACATATCCATCAACCCACACATTAATTTATCTACCTATTCAACTATGAATAACAAACATTTCCCAGAATTTTATTTACATATGTGAGTAGTTTCCAAGTCCCCAAAGTCTTATTAATAGTTATATTCACAAAATTACTGTTTTGCAGAAATGGGTAAAATTGATAATAAATATTAACTGCTGTTGAGAAATGGTCCTGTTAGTCCGAAATCTTAGCCAACTACAAGCTTGATAAGTGTGCACCCTTTGTTTATCATTGGCTACAATTTAATACATTATGGATGAATTCAACTCATCATTACAAGATAGTCTTAAAATTGGATTTCCTATAAAATAATGTAAATGCTGGTCATGAAATTTTAAAAAGTCTCCAACATACTGTAGATAAATAGATAGATGACTATTTCTTTGTTTTAGGTGTGAAGGCAGCAATTTTAAAAACAATCATCCTTGAGTTTCAGATTATTTCCTCAAATTCATCTGTGGTATTTTTGGATTTTTGTGACATCCACTTGGACTGTAGAAGACATAACAAAAATGAAAACTACTGTACTGCCAGTAAATGGCATGACATTTACCAGTATTAATATCACTGACAACTTTGCATGCAAAGTCACAGGTAAATATCACCTGTGACATTTACGGGCATTGTGACATTTACAAACTCTACACTGCCCTATTCTTTGTCCATGGAAAAAAACAATGATTGTCAATTAAGGAATACTTTCTATGTTGATTAGTACAATTTTCAATACCTATACAGATTTTGAGAACTAAGAAAAAGTTACCCCCTCCCCACTTCAATCTCTCCCCACCGAGCCACCCAAAAAAAGAAGAAAAGGAAAACTATTTATCTGAAAAAGACCTATCAGATATGCATAATTCATTAAAAGTGAAATATCCTATAGAACATGTTCTCATGTGCATGACTGAAATGAGAAGAGATTTGTTTCTGCAAGCAAAACTATGTCACTCCTCCACTCCCCAACCCCATGACAATTTATGGCATTTTCTGAGTGTGGTACTTGACTGAAGTAAAGGGAAATCAAGCAAGGTGTATAAACTGAATTTAGTTTGGAGTACGAGGTAGAAAGTCACTGATTATTAAGGCCCAGGTTTGAACCCTCCTCTCATAAGGTCAAACAGAGCAGTCAGTAGCATACAGAAAACTTAACGCTTTGCAAAAATCGGAACAAGTTTGACATATGTCGAAAAGAGGGGGCATGGATGACTGGGAAATTACGATGCACATGTAGAGACATGAGCAAAGCTGGAAGGGTAAATCTTCACTACATGAGAATACTGGTAATCCAGAATATAGAAATGTTAATGACATCTTCCTTGATGTAATCAAATCCTAAAAGAAAATGAAAGGATCATCAAGAACAACAAAAAGTACAAGAAAGGTCCATATGTAAAACCCTATGAGTGTAACATACATTTGAACCATGACATGAGAAAAAGTCCCTTCAGAGAAATAAGTCATCATAGAAAATTAAAATGATACAAAGTTAGGAGTAATCAGTAGATCAAGCAACATAAACACTGATCTGCCAGTACGTCATACAGTTGGGGTCTATGTTGTTTGTCGCTGGACCTGACTTACAAGTGAGTATATATGGTATGTAGAAACTGTGTTTAAATCTTATCTTGAGCATCCAAAACAGTCTGATATCTTTCTCATCAAGATTGAACAGGTTTTGAAAAACATTGTTTACATCCTTGCAGAAGCAATGATTCACTCCCAGATATTAACATCACCTAGTACAAAGCAACTATATACAGAAATAACATCCTTGTTATGTAAATGCATAGATTGATAATTTGTTCATCAAGTGTTAATACTGTTCTCTATATTTTATTTCAATACACCCTAAAGATTCACTTTTGTACACTGTAAAGACTCACTTTTATACACTGTAAAGATCCACTTTTATATACTGTTAAGTATAGATATGTTAATATATTACTTTTTGAATAATGCAGCTCAAAACAGATGTTTAAAAGCAAATAATGCCTTTCAAGTTGGCCTGCAGTTTATTCATTACTATGATTTTCCAATACTAATTGCATTTTTCACACATGTTAAAGTTGGAATCAAGCTTCACATTAGTTTTGAATCCCAATTTTTCCTTGCACATCCCTATTTTTGATTTCTTTTCAGAAAAACAGCAACACGATTCCCACCATTTGAACTGCTTGACAACTAATAATCAAAAGTATTTGCCAGATATATTGAGTATAAAAATGACTTCCACACAGTTGAATATTTCATACAACCAAACCACTGACTTCATCCAAGCATACATCCTGAAAATGGCTGCACTGATGAAAATACAAATTTCAATAAGTGCAATAATACTAAACAATTTTGCATAATTTCACAACATCTATGAAACTGCAATAACTCATTACAGCTTCTTGTTTGACAAACTCATGCAAAATGGAGTTTAGTCAGGTCAGAGAAACATGTTTGTAATGGAGTTCAATCAAGCCAGACTTGTGTAGTGCAGATACCTAATGACAATAAAGGAGAATTACTAGTCAAACAGATCAATAAAATTATCCAAAATGAAAATTATACAGGACATGTTCTAATGTAAGATATGGGTACACCACTATATCAGTCTATTACGTTTCAGAAAAATCATACAGAACATAAGTGTACCATTCTTTCAAAATAAAATTAAATTATAAATGGTAAAATACAACAATCAAACAACAGAAGCACTACAGAAATATACTTTACTTGTAAGTGCAACTTTGAAAATTGAAATCTAGATATGTATATTTTATCAAATCCATTCTGACACTGATGATGGCTAAATTTGATTTGTAATGCATTTTTGATGCTACATATGGTGACATAAAATAAAATAACTTTTATGAACCATATTTAATAGTCAATTTTCATGCACACAAATATCTGATGTGATAAACATTATATACATGTAAAGCTGAAATAACGTTACCAGTGCTTTCTTTTGTTCATCAAATTCAAGTATTCTTCACGTCTATTACATTCATAGCAATACATTATTTCTTTATAAACTGAAGTTTCCCGAAAATTGCCATTATAATTATTCTGATTGCCATTATAATGCCATTATAATTATTCTGATTGCCATTATAATTATTCTGATTAAACCTCAATTTAAGCAGTGTCTGATATTCAGTGTCAATTTAAAAAACAATTGTGCCTTGAGGGGACTGACACTTTACTGGGCAAAAAGAATTTCCAGGAATTCTAGACAAGACTGTTTCTTCCTTTTAAACTGTCAAGTGTTGAAAACATCTCTGATGTTCTTCAGCAATAACAAGATTATCAAATTCACTGCTTTAGTACATATACTGGATGTCAGCTTAGCACCATTTTCATCTAAGACAATGTTGACATGATTTGAAGTGTTTCAGTGAAAACATCATGTCATAATTTCATCCAATCAGGGGGAGTAGTGCCAGCACAGTTTTTAAGATAGTTGTCATGGCAGCTGTATTGGAAGTACAACTGGCACTATTTTCATTTAGGACCAACTAGTTGGGATGTCTACTGCTGAAAACCCAATGTAAATATATCATCTATCTGGAGTGGAGTAGAGATACCATTATTTTCAAGATATGACTTTTCTTTCAGGACCAGCAATAACAAGGTTTTCAAAGTGGCTGCTGTGGTGGCTATACTAGACATCAGATTGGCACCATTTATAATTAAGTCTGGATATCCAAGTAGAGTTGTGACAACAAGATTTTTAAGATGGCTGCCATGGTGGCCATTTTGGACATCAGATTGGCATCAGTTTTATTTAGGACCAGCTAGACATCATAAGAAGTCATTTAGTGAAAACCTCATGCTGATTCAACCATTCATTGTATTGATAACAAGATTTTCAAGATGGCCATTGTGGCAGCTGTACTAGAAGTCAGATCAGCATAACTTTTATTTAGATGTTGTTGTTGTGGGTTTAATGCCATCTTTTTAGCACATGATAGGCTATATATAGTGGCCAGTATATCTGGTTGAGGTAGAACCCAGGAAAACCCTGGAAGAGCCACTGACCAATGGGAAGCTACTGGTAAAATTTCTCACATACCTACATTGGTCAAGCCTAAGATTCAAACCTACATGGACAGAGGTGAGATGTCAATGATCTATAAAGGTGAGGACCTTTGACCACTCTGCCACCCAGGTCCCCATTTCATTTAGGACCAAACAGACATAATAACAAGTCTTTTAGTGAACACCCCATGTTGATATATTTGACCATCCTATCATGAGGTATATAAATAATAAGATTTTCAAGATGATTTCCATGGTGGCCATACTGGATATCAGATCAGCACCTTTTCCATTTAGGATAACTAGGCATCATAAGAAGTCTTTTGGTGAAATCCCCATGCTGATATGACCATCCATTCTGGAACAGTAGCAATAACAAAATTTTCATGATGGCCATTGTAGTGGCCATATTTGACGTATGTGCAGCACCATTTTCATTTTGGACCAACTAGACCATAGGATGAATGTGTGTGTAAAATTTCAAGGCAGTCTTACATTTAGCAATAACAAACTTGTGCTAATGGACAGACAGATGATGGACAACAGACCATCCCAAAAGCTACGGTATTATGGTCTATGATAAGTAGAACTAATAAAAACCTAACATCTGGTAAAGTGTAACTTTTTTTTAAGCATATAAATAATCACTGAACAGATACAGATACTTTTGGTGTTAAATTGAATCTCTATTTACTAGGCACACAACTCTGAGTTTGTATATTCCATGCATTAAAACTCATGGTCATTATATTCTAAAACAAAGACAAATCCTCATCATCATTCTTGGAGACAATAAAAAGATATTATGTTTACACTATTTTCTGCATAGACTTTTAATGTCATAAAAATATGAATGCTCTATTCCGGTGAAAAAAATCAACACCGTTACCTGCAAGTTAAAGTTACTCATAAAAGCATCAATGATGTGAACCAGAGAAGAAAAAGGCACAAAATATCAGCTGTACATCCCAAACAGTGGAGAAACAAATTAAGAAATATCAACTGTACATCCGACAAGAATTTAAAGTATAGATCAAAACGAGAGTATCTTCCATGGATATTTAAAATGATTGCATAATACTACTAGTTCCAACAAGAACCCCTCATCTTCAGAATTCCTCATCTTGGTTCAGTTATGTTGTAAATTTCTGGATCTTCAAAGATTTATTCACTATTATCAATCTTGTATGTAAATAATGCATGACTTTAAGCTGAAAGTTGTGTCCTAGCCACGCTTCACTTTTCTGCTGTGCTTCTTGTGGTGATTTTGTTCATGATCATTACAAGACTTGCAGCACTGGTTCTTGTAATATGAGCACAGTCTAGCCTGTACCACTAATCTGCAGTTCGTCCATTTGTCTATGCACCCTGGATCTGAAAACAATCAAATAGTACTAAAAATCACAATATTTAAGAATCATTAAAAGATGGCATAAATTTTTGTAAATTCAGCACACAATTTTTAAAAAAAATTTTGTCAGTTCTTAAAATCACTGATTGAAAAGCAGGTTCTATTGCTTTAGTAATTATCATTACCATATATATTTGCTTACAAGTCAAGTCAAACTGTGAACTACACAGACTTGGATCTGTCATTGCATAATATGCTGGCAGATCTGGGTCCATCCAATTCTGTTAGGATTAATCAGTACAACAAAAAACACAGACCCTGATCTGCTAGTGCATTATGCAATGGCAGATCAGGGTCAATGTTGTTTGCACTTCCACTTGACTTTATAAAAAAGAACATAAGGGTTTCACTGCATCTAGACTATGGTTTGTAGCAAAACCAAAATTCCCAAAGATTGGTACCCCATCAATAAAAATAAATTCAGTATTGGAGCTGGATATTAAACTCTGAAATACACATGTGCAAAGCAAGTGGTTTAACCATTATGCTATCCTGTCGAAGAACAAGTAAGAAAAATTTAAAAACAAAATTTTCAAGGAAATTTTTTAAATTGGGCAAATGTAATTAAGCAGATGTGTATTTTTATGATGACATGATTTTACTTGCAAGTTGTAGTTTTTTAATTAATCCAATTAATGCATTCATTTACAATGGTGTATTTTATTAATTATAAACCTATCTTCAAGACCAAAGAAGATCTGTACAAACAGTGAGAGTGTTAAAGTCATCACTGATGTTACATAACAGAACAAAATGGTCTTTAAACAATATCTGTTTCAAAAATGTTCTGAGCAATATACATACTGTATGACTATCACCAATATACATACTGTATGACTATCGGCAATATACATACTGCATGACTATCGGCAATATACATACTGTATGACTATCGGCAGTTTGGTGTAATTCTAGCCATTTTTAAGTGATTTTATCATCTTAAATATGGGCATGAAGCTGACAGACGCAGGTAGACACGAGGTCCATTTATAAAGAAATACCCCTTTATACTTGCTTATAAGTTGAGTAAAATTGCAAACAAGAAAGATCCTGATCTGCTGTAACATAAAGCACCTGCAGATCAGGGTCTATGCTGTTTGTTCTACTGATTACTCCCAACAAACTGCACAGACCCAGATCCGCTGTTGCATTATCTGATGGCAGATCTGGATCTTTTTGCAGTTTGCAGTTGGATTAATTTTATAAGCAAGTAAATATGGTTCTTGTTTTTGTGTATCTATGCAGTGAATAACTAAAGCTACTGCGATTTCATTCTTCCCACCCACAGACCGCTCCGGTGGCCTAGTGGTTAGAGCATCCGCCTCGAATGTGGGAGGTCGCGGGTTCGAACCCCGGCCGCATCATTCCAAACACTTTAAAAATGGTACTAACAGCTGCCTCGCTTGGTGCTCAGCATTAAGAGGTTAGTGTTAGGACTGGTTGGCCTGGTGTCAGGATAATAAGACTGGGTGGGACATCATGCAACATGTCTGCAGCATGATGTCCCAGTGCTAGACATCACTATAAACTGTCACACTGCAGACATTGTAGCGATATGACTGAAAAATTGTTAAAGGTACATTAAAAATCTAAATCACACACACACTTCCCACCCACAACCACATACATATCTTCTGTATAAAATCTGTAAATAACACTTTGAAAACTTTACTAGATTTGTGGTTGTAAAACATATTTCACAACTGATAGGCGTAAAAATTAAATTAACTGGTACATGTATAATAATTAGAAAGCATCTTATACATGACATGAAAATCTAATCAGGTCATTTACATATAAATAATAATATACCTATAAAATTTCACCTTAATTAGTTTTTTGCTTAATAATGCAAACAAGGCTTTTGTGAAAAAAGTCAAAGTCCAAAAAGTTTTAAAATATAAAAAAAACCCAAAACTGAATGATTTCTGTAATTAAATGAAAATCTACTCTGACCATCTATATGAGAATGCCAGATTTCATTAGTTTGCCTCAAGTGTCTTGTTTGGTTGTCCTCAAAAGGCTTTTGTACAAAGAAGTCAAAGTCCACAAAGTGCAAAAATATGTAAAAATTTAAAAATTGTTGAAACGGACTGAAAATTTAATCAATTCTTTTTTTATGACAATGCTAAAGTGTAAAATATTCTATGGTTGCAAGTTAAACAGTTTATGTGCTATTGCATTAACAAATGCTGTGAACATATGGACATACAGTCTTCTGATGTACATTACATACAGGTGGACTGCAGCAAAATAATATGCCCGCTTTTATAGTGTGCACATTGACATATTTTCCACAAATGGCAAAATTATGTCTATCTGGAAGCTCAAATTTCTTTTCATTTCAGGGCAAATGGCCCTCACATCAAAATAAAGAGTTCTACACCAGCAACACGTTTTTAATTTCAATATTGATGCTCTACTGTCTGAAAATAATTTCCAGGAATTAATGAAAAGAATTTCCAGGAAATAAAGATAAAATAATTTATTCCTTTTAACTTCTGAGTGTTGAAACCATTTCCAATATTCTTCAGTAATAATAATATTTTCAAATTAGCTGATGTGGTGGACAAATTGAATGTCAGACTGGCACCATTTTCATCTAGGACAAAGCATACAACATTAGAAGTGTTTTGTTGAAAACTCCATGTCAATATGATCATATTCTGAGTAAGTAAAATCAGCAAGATTTTCATGATAGCCACCATGACAGCAATGTCAGATGTATGATTGGCACCATTTTCATTTAGGACCAACTACATGTCATAATTGGTCTACTGGCAAAAATCGCATGTTATATATCATCCATTTGGTAGGACTACAGATAGCAATATTTTGAAGATACCCACTATGGTGGCCATATTGAGGGTCAGTTTGCATTATTTTTATTTAGGACCAGCTTGACACAATAAGAACTCTTCAGATGAAAACACCTGATCAAAATGACTTTCATTTAAGAGAAACAGTAAAAACAAGATTCAAGATGGCCATCATTGTGACCATATTGGATGTCAGATCAGCACCAATTTAGCAGACTTTTGGTAAAAGGACAAAGTTGGTACGACCAGCCATCAAGAAAAATAGTGATAATAACATTTTCAGGATGGCCATTGTGGTGGCCATGGAGATTTGATTGGCACCATTTTTATTTATGAGCAACTAGACATCATAAGAAATCACACTAGTGAAAATACCATGTTGCTATGGCCATCCATGCAGGAGTTGTGATAAGATTTTCAAGATGGCCACTTTGGCAGCCATATTGGATATGTAAGTGCTACGAAATTAGGACCAACTAGACATCATAAGCAGATTCCTAGAGAAAACACAATGTCAAAAAGACTCTTTGTTCATGGTAACAAGTCATAACAAGATTTTCACAATGGCTGCTATGTGGCCACACTGGATGTCAGATCAGTACCAATGTCATTTACAACTACCTAGTCATCATAAGAAGTTTTATAGTAAAAACTCCATGTTGATATTATGATCCATTCAGAAGAAGCAGCAATAACAAGATTTTCAAGACACCCATTATGGTTGCCATACTGAATGCCAAAATAACACCATTTTCATTTTGGGAGCAACTAGACCATGGGATGAATGTGTGTGTAAAGTTTCATGGCAATCCTCCAGGTAGTTTTGGACAATAGTGATAATAAACTTGTTCCAAGGGAAATATGGACAATGGACAGAAGACAGACAATGAATGACAGACAATAGATCATCCCAGATGATCTTCTAGCCAATGTAGAGCTAACAATACACAACCTTCATGCAGGATACAGCAGCCTCTCACTAGAGAGTGGCCTTTCTTGAAAGGGGCTTTATAGGAGGGAGGCTGTTTCAGTTCAATAAATCAAGTGATGCATAAGTTAGAAGACTTTTAAAAACTTGTATATGAAATGTCAGTGTTGATGACGGTGCCATTTATGCCACTAGAAAAGTGGTACCTATGTAAATTTATCTACTGTGAGTGGTGGTAACTCACATAGAAGAGCATCAGATTTATAATCCAAAGATTGTAGGTTTGATACTGACCTAGGTCTGGCTTGTTAGGCTGCCTTGGCTTGTCCCAGTAGGAAAGGCAGTTGGATCCCATCTCCTTGACAGGATATAGTGATGAATGTGCCAATAAAAACCAAATAAATGATCAGCCAAATGCAGGTTGGACAAAACAAGAAAAGAAAAAAGAAAACAAAAACAACGAAAATAAAAATGCAAATGAAACCCATACTAGAAGATAGTACATATCTGAGATATTTGTTACCTTGGTCAAGCTGAGGTCTATCACAAGACTCAGTGTTGCAAGTGTGTCGCTGACTGGGTTTGTCTCTTGTGTCACATGATGTACTAGGCTGCAGTGCCAAGTCTAAACATTTGATTTCCCTGGTTTTAGTGCCTGTGTCACAAGTGGCTGAACACTACAAGAAAAATGTGAACCACACAATTTATTATAGTTTTCAGTTAAAAGTATATTTTTAGAAACCTACTTGTCATAAAACTTACAGACACAGAGAGAGAGAGAGAGAGAGAGAGAGAGAGAGAGAGAGAGAGAGAGAGAGAGAGAGAGATGTAAAAACATGAATTACTTTCAGTAAATGGAACTCAGATTAGAAGATAATATGAAACAATGTGGCATTGACAAAATCCAACTTTTCAATAGGTGATTGGCTCTGACACTACACTCTAACATTAATGTCAAAATATCTAAAATGGGGTGGGAAGGGTCACAGGAAACTCAGACTAAGGATTACACTACTATCATGAGGCTGATTTGCAATGCAACTCCTGTAAAAATCAGAAATGTATTCATTTCATTTTATTTTCTTCGAACATAATTTTCCCAAATTTATTCAAATGATAATCGTTGATGATACTGACTGATTAACATTTATAATGGTAAAATCTGGCCTTGTACCTACTTTTTCCATCCTTGCCAATACGAAGTAACAATAGTTATGCAAGCCCTAGCAGAATCCCTGGGTATATTCAATCCTGCATTATATTCAAGACAATAAATGTGTTCATGAAACACAGATGCCCCCACCATAGTATCTGAAATATCCTAAACTACCAAATTTACCCATGGTGTGATGGACTGACAGCTGAGTAACACTTTATGTCCTACCACTATCATGGTGGAACAAAAGAATGTAGTTTTATTGGTTGTTTTCCACCTTAAACAAAAATAAAAATAAACTCCCAATAAAAATTTAAAACAAAATTTGTCTGATTACCTCACTCCAAGCTGTCATGAACCACTCTGCCTCACACTCTGGTTGTAGAGGGCATTCCTCAACTTTTGTAGGTTTTTCATTGCCTTGGCAATTCTCCTCACCCACAATAGCAAACAGATCATCCCCAAGTTTCTTCATACACAGTACATCACGTATTCTATTGGCTGAACCACAGGTGGCAGAACACTTAATAAAAATGAAAAAGAAAGGAAAAAAAAATTGTGAAGTTTTAAAGCAAATTTATTAAGGAAAACATTATAAAGTGTATTCAATCTAAATAAAATTGTTCTTTTACAACTTACTGAACAAAACCTGCCAATTTTTTTTTTAACAATTAATTAAACTTTACTGTTGGAAGAAATCAGTATCTGTTGGTATGCAGCTGATGAAAATTTTATACAAAGTTGAGTTTGCAATGGATTCAAGTCAATAAAGATACTTCATACATATGAGAAGTATTTTTCAAAAGAAACACACTGTAAAATATTTTTTAAGATATGAAAAATTGTAATATTAAAATTAAAATGTAATTTGGGGGAAAATTGTTGATGCTATGACTTGTGCAATTTAAAAAAAAAAAATCACATGATAGCTCACTTTTTTTGTTCAAAAGTAATGAATTGTGATAGTTTGAACGCCCACAAAAGCAAAAGTCCAGATTTGAATGATTCAAAGCACTGTTTATTTGGACAACCTATACACACTATTAAAACTAAAATCTAAAAATGTAACATCTAGATACAAAATTGATACGTAGTTCATGTCTAGGGGTCACAACTGATTTTGGAGATAAGTTTTTTTTATTTACATAGTTGCTTCCCTTTAGTCTTTCCCTTTAGTTTTCTATACTGAGTTGATTGAGTAAAAAGTGTCTGATATTTATAACAGAATGGTTTCAAATTTTCTTCTGCTTAATATGAAACCCCAAAATACCTTGCTCCATGGTCCAGTAAACCAGCTGCCACCACATGGACGATTTTTCTTGCAAGATTTGTGGGTTCTAGGTTTGTCCTCAACACACCTGTCATCTGGAAGTGGGGTCCCATCTTCGGCAGAGCAAAACACTTTTCTGGTATGATATCCATTGCCACATTCTGTTGAACACTGTAAATATGGAATAATTAGAACTGGTGAATCCTATAATTTATTCTACTGAACATAACACTTTCATAATCTCTTTTATTACATTTGTTGAAAAGGAAACAATTATACTCAGGGAATAAGTAAATAATATATTTCTTTACAATCAGCTGAGAATTCCACTTTTTGAGTTGGATATCCATTCTGACATTCTGTTAAACACTATAACAATTTAAGAGTGATAATAAGCAAATCTAAAACTAAATAATTTTTTTTACAGTGGTCTTTAAAGTTTGTATTTCTTCCATTTTACACCTAGAATTTCAAGAAATCTGCTTGTGGTGTGTGCAGATAATAACTGTATATTAACTGAATTACACTTTTTTTTCCTGTGAAATTGACAGTGAATTGACTTTTCAAATTATGTTTTCCCACCAAATTAAAATTTCCTCTAAAATTCTGAAAACAAATGTTTGTTCATCAGTATCAAAGGTATTACAAGATCTTTAAGAAGAAGAAACCTTGTTCTGACAGTTAAATCATTATTCCCTCATGTTACAAGTCATGCAGATTACAAATTCATTCAAGAAGACATACAAAAATGACTTTCATGAATTGCCTCTGTGCAATGATTTCTGCAAGTAACAGAGATATGCTAACCTCATCTGACCACTCCGAATGAAACCACCCCTGGGCACAGGATCCCATGTCACATGAAAGGCTACTTTCGGGCTTTATGCCTCCACATTTCTCATCTGGCACTTGCTTCCCATCTACACTCTTACAGTTGACCTCCCGAGTTTTCATGCCTTGGCCACAATCCACGGAACACTGAAATGTTAAAACATTGAATCAAAGCCTGTATGCAGTGACAAGCTGCTAAAACTAAATGGTCCAATCGACATCTGCGCAACAGCAGTTATGACAGTTGATATTTTTTTAACCTAAATTTTGTCCTCTTGTAAACATCGCCCTGAGAGACAAAGAACTGACTAACAACCAGAGGATTTTACAATAATCTCAAGAGGTATTTAGCAGCTACAGTACACCTCACATGATTTTTCAAAATCCCATGTATCATGGAGGGGGACTTAATCCCCTCCACCTTTGCTCAATGATGGAGCGATAATCTATCAACAAATCACCACCGTGTCTCAGTCGGCACACTGATGGCAACCCCATCGTGGAGGGGCTTGCTGACATTGCCAATTGTCATTTGAACACCCAATGAATGAAAACAACTCATGGAAAGACTAAGACATCATGAGTGATTTACAATCAGATACCATTTAAAGAATCAAGAGAGATCTTTATTTTGATCGTATATTTAGACTATAAAAAAATCATTTGAAAAGTCTTTGTATATTCTGTAAATTTAAACAGGTTGATTCTTTGCAATATGTTTATGCTTTTACTTTATTCAAAGAAATCTCAACTAACTTACATACTACCTTGACAAGAGGCCCACCTTGTTGAGCTTTTCTTGAACAGTGTAAATTTACCTTGCTGTTTAAGCATGAAAATTAATCCTCTGAGGTATGGACAATAAAATTCCAGATGACAGCTGCTTTTTTGTTTTTTTAAAAAAACCCGAACAACAGAAAAAATTGAATTTACACTTTAATGCGAACCACGTAATGACCAGTCATGAAGCTGAGTATGTACACAACTTTGATCGAGTTCAATTCTGACTACATGACTGTGTATTGTAAGAAATTAGCCATTTAATTTATTGGGCTAGATTGTTCTTTCAATCCAGTATATTTTTTTGTTCTTGCACCACAAGATAAAATTATTTCAAGTAGGAAAAGTAATGGCATAGTGTCCTTTTTTTACTATAAATCAGACCAAGATGAATATTTTCAAGAATATATCCCCATTAGAAAATTAAATGGCCTCTTCCTGTTAAAGATTATGACTTGAGATGTTCTGCAGAATAAAAGCAGTGACCACTGTCAACATTATCAAAAAATATTAGCATCAGATGATGATGTCAATGTCAGCATGGGAAAGGTGCATTTCTATCACATGAAGCAATCTGACTTGGCATGCAGTACTTAAACAACTATAGTTATGGTCCACACATTAACAATGGAAATTTGATAATTGTTTCTAATTAATCTGACATCAACATATTGTTGAAATGAGTAATAATGTGGATGATTGTCAAATCTTAGATGTTCAGAGATTTTAATTGACAACAAATTTAGGGACTGATTCATTACTGTACTGTACTGTATTGTACTGTACTGTACTGTACTGTACTGTACTGGACTGGACTGTAATGGACTGGACTGGACTGGACTGTATATTGCAGTGATTCAGACACTTGCCAAAAATAGAACTTTACTGCTTTGTTTAGGTTGCCATACTTCCTCTTTTTCCCAGACATGTCCTCCTTTTCATTCCTTAAATTTTCATCTGGCTGGGTTTTCTAAATATCAAAAAATGTCCAGGATTTTGCCCCGCTCATTCTTTGTCAAACAAAATTTGGATATGTTTATACAGAATCCTGTAGCAGTGTTATGAATGATTTTTTTCTTGTGCATATTCAAAGGTTTTGTATGTGAATATGGAAACAGTAATATAATACACAGATCACAGTATATTATATAATATATAATCACACTGAATACTCAGTATTATTCCTTGTATATGCTCATGATGGATTAATGTGATATGTGATTATATATATATATATATATATATATATATATATATATATATATATATATATATATATATATATATATATATATATATGAACATTAATACAGTGTGAGTTGGTGGATAATGATACAGATATACACACACTCTGGAGTGTCCTCTTTGTTTTATTTATAGCAACAAAATAGGTTTGTCAAGTGAAATTTGTGTTTAGTTGTATATTTGAATTCATTTCCAGTGTAATCATCATAAACACGATATGCCCTCTTATTTTCAAACATGAAAAATGTCAATCTACCAATACAGCTATGTCTGTGGGCAGTTCTTGGAGACTGATTAACTGCTAACTGTTTTGATATCTGACTTGCAGACAAATATACTGCATTGTTACTCTTAATTAAAAGCAGTCCTGACTTGCATTATCATGTTTTTTTATGTCTTTTGTATAAAATCAAATAATGGAATACAAAAAAAGTTAAGTGTGATGCAAATGTTTCCTGCATACAAGTTAGTGGTCAAGTATCCGGTCAACTCATTTCCATTGAACACTTGAAGATTTTTGTGTAAGTAACAATTAAACTACCTTAAATTATCCTAGTCATTTACAAATGTGATCAAAGATATCCTAGTAATTTACAAATGTGATCAAAGATATCCTAGTAATTTTCCTAGTAATTATCCTAGTAATTTACAAATGTGATCAAAGATAGCAAGGCAACCAAGGGAAAAGAGTACCTTGTGAATTCAAGGCTTTGTTTGACAGATACAGTTCATAAAGTGAGTTCCAAAGTTGTAGTGAATTTAAAATTTTTGAATTGACAATCAGAGATTTTTTAATGAAAAGCAGAAGTTTCACCATTAATTGCAATGAAATCATGGCATCAGTATTTCACTAATAAAACAATTTTAAAAAGTTGAGTTTAAATATTGACAGTTTTTCATGAAACAAATGTCTCTACCTTTTGAAGAAAAGGAATCTTGTTTTCTTGTGGAAAAGAAGCAGTGACATAATACAAAAATTTGCAGGTACAAAATAAGGCACACATGTAATTCTTGTGTTGTGTATAAACCTCTTAGAACCATGTTTTCATGATCCTCCAGAGAATGCCTTATCTTGAAAATGAATGTAATTTATACAAAAAACAAACAATTTCATTAGAAAAATCTGATTATTCCAAATGCGATTATAAAATAGGTATTCAGCCATTAAACAGCACTGTTACACCTCCTTTTTGATGGTCTTCTCGATGTCCAGCCTTTATTTTTCAGAGGTCCTTTGGTAACTCATACCCCATTTATTATAGTGCAGTCTAAGTTTTTGGACACTGTCATTCGTGAGTTATCATGGGAGAGGTGTACATGAATGCAACATTTGCATGGAAATTTTCCCTCATACCTGCTGTGTCAGTATACCATTTGGAGAAAGTCTTTTATCCAAATGTATTGATACAGTGCCTTGACCCATGCAACAATAACAAATCAATATCAAACCACCTTCATGAAGATGTAGATAATTGAACTGGCTGAAGGCCATTGGTCCAAGTAAATGGCAATGTTGGTAGTGAGTCATTAAAACTTATTGATGTCAGTAACCTGTACATGGAATTTTATGTTGCCAAACCTGTACATGGCATTTTATGTTGCCAAACCTGAGTTTGCCTAGGTCCTGTTGGTATTTTTGAGGCTGACCTGTATTATCCCATTAAGGATGATAGGTGAATATTGTCACTCATCTGAAACATTTGTTTTTATTATTTTCACATTTATCACTGTTCACCACAGAATACATGCTAGCATTGGAATATAACTTGACCTGCAGAATGGCTTATATAGGGAAATAAGAAGAATATGGAAAGCATCCACCCTGAATCTCCTCTGGAGTGTTTTTCAAACTTCAGAAGAATCTTTGCATAGCCTTTGTCAATTTCATCATTGATGGCTTTGGTAGTTTAGATTACACTCTGTCAAACCATGGTTGTGACATTATAGATGGGACTAGTACACTCTGTCAAACCATGGTTGTGACATTATAGATGGGACTAGAGCCTTCTTTACTTCAATGACCAATGGTAAATTCCACCGTCAGAATCATGCATCCAGATGGCAGTACCGTTTCACCCACATGCTGCAATAATGATATAATCAACAGACTTATATCTAATGAAAGCTTCCCAAAGTCATTGCCCAGTTTGTACATATGTATATAGGATGTTTTCCAGTAAACTTTAAGATCATGAGATTGCTTGTGTAACTTGAATTCTGGAACTTTGGTTATTAGAGGGCCATACACAACAGCCTCCTTGGCAGCAGCATGTGCGATACGGTGAAGGTCTTTCCTCATCAAGAAGCATACATGTTTATCAGGCAGATAATGAATCCATTGTTACACCAGCATTATGAAGTAATCCATTCAACCTAGTGCTATGAATTATGGGAGATACTGGACATCATTATGATGAAATAACATTTTTCTTTCTATTGAATAATGGAAGTAATAAGTATGAATATAAATATATTAAAGTAATAGGAGTCCCTTGAAAGGGCTGATGCTCTATCAGCCTAAAAGACTTTCCAGAAATCCAAGTTAACGACTGCTACTTTACAACAGAAGGGTGTTAAAATCATCTCTGATGATCTTGAGTGGTAACAAAATTTTCAAGAGGGCCATGGTGGCAGCCACAGAGGATGTAAGATTGGCACCATTTTCATTTAGAACCAACATGACATCATAATAAGTCCTGTGGTGAAAACTCTATATTAATATGAAAATCCATTGACGACAACTAGCAATAACAAAAAAATTTTCAAGCTGGTTGACATTGTGACCATATTGGATATAACAGTGGCACCATTTCATTTAACAGTAACTAAGCATCACAAGAAGTGTTTAGGTAAAAAACACTATGCCAGATTGGAAACATTTTCATTAAGAATGAACTAATCATTGTGAGAAGTCTTTTGGTGAAAAGCCCATTCTGATATGACTGTCTATCCAGGAGGAGTAGCAATAACAAAATTTTCAAAATGACTCCCATAATGGATGTCAGGCTTGCACCATTTTATACAGGACCAACCAGACATCAAAATAAATCTTTCAGTGAAAACCACATGTTGATATGACCATCCATTCTGGAGGAGTAGCACTTATATTTTCAAGACGCCGAAGCCATACAGAATATTTAAGCAGCATCATTTCTTATGAATGCTTGTATTTGTTGAATGTGTGCATAAAAGTTTCATGGCCTTCCTCCAAGTAATTTAGGTGGGGTTGCTATAACAAGTTGTGCTAATGGACAGACTGATAGATGATGGGCAATGGATGAGAAACCATGCTATAAACTTTTCTTGTCTATGACCAGCAGAGCTAATAAAATCATTAAAAACAACAGAACTTTAGTATACAAAATCTTAGGGCGGTTCCATTCAAACGTACATGGTATCCAGGAAGGAAGTTTGAAAAATTATATAACGGCTCTTGGATTTATCTGAGATCAAATGAGACAACAATCAAATTTGCATCTAATGGTGACCACTCCAATTTGAAAGTGCCTTTCTCTGGTTTCCAAGTATTGTTTACTGGAACACCCCTTATGAAATGATCATAAATCAACTATGATGTCTTCATGCTTCACATCACAGTTAAGATCTTAATCAAGAGTGATATGGGGAAAAAGTTCATTTAACATCATGCACTTTCTTAATGTGTAAAGTAGGAGAAATATCTGATCTTTCAACCAGACAAAATTTGGATGTTTTTGAAATACTGCAAATAAAATTATTTTCATGTGTTTGTCATTACAGGGTATCTTAATACACATACTTCTAATTAACTATCATTAGCTAAGAACATGTACACTGCCTAACTACCACAATAAATGCACATAAATCTATTAACTGTTTTATGTTGAAATGCTTTTTTGACTATTATTACTTCATAAATATATTTTTTCAAAACAAAATACAGACAGTAATTACATAGGAGCATTTTACAGCACATCAGGATAATTCAACAGAAATTATCCTAAATCTTAAAATTCATAAAGTATGATGAATTGTTCTTACAAATATGATTTGGGAATAAAACAACTTCAGCATGCTTGCAGTACACAAGACTTAATGGCTTTGCAACTTGTCTTTCAACACATGTTAACCCCAAAGAGGGATTTGATGGAGTTCAGAAAAGCTTTCTTGTTTTTCTTCAATTAAAATCCCTTAAACTCCAATCTTTATTACCTTGGTCCAATTGCCAATTTCCCACTGTGCACAGGGTTTGTTTTGACAGCTCTGTGATGAGATGGGTCTGTCTTGAAGGGTACAAAGGCTGGCTGAAACAGGCACAATCACGGCAGGGGAGATCCGCTGCTTGCATTCCACCCGCCTCCTTTGCATACCCACACCACAGGTTGCACTGCATTCTGACCAGGCTTCTGTCTCCCAACTTGAAAAAATAAGTTAGGTAAACATTAGCCATTATGAAATTACTAATCTGTCATTTAATTATGTGTCATTTAATTATGTGACACCTCCTAAATGATGAGACCACTGTTTCTGTTATCATGTTACATTCTGTGATTTGCAAACAAAGAGTGAAATTGTTGATTACCTCTTGTTTAAAAAAATAAAATGTTACATTCTTTAAACATAAAACCATAAAATTTTATGTTTATCTTTCACTGCTGTTTAATTTCCTATTTTTTAATCTTACTGGATGCATGAATGCATAATGGAAATAAAATAATAAACATAATACATGCTCATGCCTAAATAAGCACACATCCAACTCATTTTTGGACAAAACTTTATTATTTCTTTAATGAACATGTTTTTTTATCCTGAGATGGCTTGTGGAAGGGAAGCAGCTACTCCTGTAAACTAGAATATAAGAATATTCACCAAATTTATCACTGTGCTTATATTTTTTCTCGTTACCACTTAACTTAATGAGTTAAATTAGTCTAAAAAATAATTCTTGTATATAATTTATTCAACATGACCATAACTAGCTAGACAGTACACATACAAAATGGAGAGCTGCAACATAAACAAAGGGAGATAACTCTTCTATTGTGAAGGTACACAAGATGAGGTCTTTGTTTACAATATCACCAATGTGCCTTTTTTATCCTACTCCAAGGTTTACCCAAATAATTATTTCTTAAGTGCACAGTGCAGATGTTACAACTCTGTGGTCATAAACTAAGTAAAAGAAAGAAGCAAAACCAACAAAAAAGTTTTGTAAAACTTAACAAATAATTTAATTATCAAAATTATAAAATGAACATGTAAGGGGAACTTACAGTATAATAAATTGAATCCAAAATAATCCTAAAAAGTTCTGCTAAAGTCCAAAATAATCAAATGTTCTGAATGAATTTCAGATCCATGAATGTATGTATCACAATAGCATTGTCCAGAACTCCCCTGAATAATTCCCACTAGTCCTAGCATATTGTTCTAGTCCAATGAGCACTTTGTAATTCCAATGAATAATATTATCAAACATCTCCTCTCAAATTATCTAAAGACAACATTAAACACATCTGCAGACTGATTTTATCATATGAAACAAGAATCAGAAATAGGAATAAATCCAAAATTGGAATGAATCTAATTGCTCCGTTCTCTCCTTATATACACCTTCAAAAGTCTATTACTACTATATGCAGCAATATACCCAATGTGACAGACCTTACTACTCTAATAACATTTCAAAATGCCTGTTCATGTGACCTAATCGATCCAATGAGAAACAACTCTTCAAAGAACCCACCTGACTGACAAGTCCAATGGCAAACAACCGTAAACAGAGCTTAATATTATTATTAGTAGTAGTAATCGTAATCAGTAACTATTTATAGATCCTAAACAATCTACACTCTTAATATCTTAAAATAGAATTTTATACCTGTGTACAAAAATTAACTGTCTAATATCTTGACTATAGATTATCATTTCAATTTATAGCCATGAATAAAGCTACATATAATATAGACACAATCATGTACCAGAAGTTACAAAAATACAGATATACATAACACAAACATTACATTAAATATATGACATTTCTCTCAGTAAGAGCACCATACATGTATGCTGACAAACATGGATTAGTTTTGCATAAACTGTACTTTCAGTACAAAAATCTCATTTTTTAAAATTCTTTTCATTTTTATTTTAATTTCTCACTGCTAAGACATACTATTGCTCTAAAACACTTGTCAAAAACCAGTATGCATCATTTTTTCCTCTCTCATTACTGCTATAGAGTGAAACCTTTTAATACATAAAAGTCTTCTGAGCCAAAATAACTCAGTTTCAAGGGGTTTTCGGTGTACTTGGTTTTCAGTGTACATGGTTCACTATTTTTGACATATGGTCTCTTGGTTTTAATACCACTTTTAAGAATGATATATAATCAGCTGTCATAGCACAAGTAACCATGCTTGTATGATTTTATAAAAACCAACTAACCAATGGTCACTGAATTGGGAAAAAAAGGTATGGGGTATTTAGGATTTCATAGCTTCTGCACGTTTACTATGTTTAATTTCCTTTTTGACTCTGCATTGCTTTATGTGCTTTAATGACTATTTGCTGGCTGCATTCTCTGATCAAATTTCCACTTGACTGGAGTCATTTGTCCACAAAATCAACATTTGGGATAAAAATTTATTTGGTTTTTACAACATCTGGTTTTGTGTTACTGATCTGAAGTTCAATAATATTTAAACTGGGCAAATTTGGGAACATAAACATGATTCAGTGTGATGGAGATTTTGGTTTGCTGGGGTTTAATCTTGACAGGTTGGTATATTACCGTATATATTTGCTTAAAAGACAAGTACAACTGCAAACTGCAAAGACCCAGATCTGCCATTGCACCTAGACACATTATGCTACAGCAGATCAGGATCTTTGTTGTTTGCAGTCTGACTCGACTTATAAGCAAGTATATATGGTACAAATAAAACCAGTGAAATGAAGTAATATTGTTGTGCACTTGTCCACAGATATGACTTGAACACACGTGTTTAAAGTTTCAGATGGGTGGGACTGGTTACGGAGGAAGTATGTTATGCATGGATATCTTTGAGCAAATATTTGTTAACTGCCTACTCTGGCTGTTTGGGTGACACTCCCTGGCTACTTTTTTAACATACATACAGTACAAATATTTGTTATATGCACAATAAACTGCCTATTCTGGCTGGTTGGGTGACACTTCCTTCCTATAGTTTGTACTGTGCATAAAGTTACAATATAAAGATCTGCCAGCACATCATGTACTGAGAGGTAAGAGTCTATACATGTGACATCTGATGACAGAACAGACCCACATCTACCAGCACATCATGTACTGAGAGGTAAGAGTCTGTACATGTGACATCTGATGACAGAACAGACCCACATCTGTTAGCACATCATGTACTGAGAGGTAAAAGTCTGTACATGTAACATCTGATGAACAACAGACAGAACAGACCCACATCTGCCAGCACATTTTGCACCAGCATATAAGGGTCAAAGCAGTTTTTCAGTTGTGTGTGACTTCTTCACTAGTGAATATGGTAAACAGCTCAAGGTCAACCCTTAGGAAGAAATTATATTTGGGAGTTTACCATATACAGTCACTTATAAGACGAGTCAATCTGCAAATATCAAAGATCCTGATCTGCCATAGCATAATGTGCCTACAGATTAGGGTCTGTATTGTTTGTTCTACTGATTACTCTTAACAAACTGCAATGATGAAGATATATCTTTGCATTATGCACTCTCAGATCTGGGTCTGTGCAGTTTACAGTTGGACTCATAAGCAAATATATACAGCACCTAAAGGATGGTAAAAGAAGATTTCTGTTCACACTATGACACAAGACAAAGCATGCACTTTATTCCCTTGATTGTATCATCAAAGAAACAGGGTGGTAATCAATATTTTTTTTTTTTTTTGCCTTTCTTTTTGTCATGGATGATGAAATAAAATAAAATAAATGAAAATAGATTGAACTGAGCTAAGTACTGAATACCAGTGTCATAGAAGGAAAGCAATAGTTTCACTATATAATTGTAACTGAGTGTGAAGTTTGTGGATGTCATTGTAACACATAACAGTAATTATACTTACGGTGACACATAGTTATTTTAAGTTGATGTATGTGATTTGGCATGGAATTTGATCTATGGCAGGTTTCTGGATATGGTACTTTAATTGGTCTGGTGGGAACATGACTGATTCTTAATGAGGGTCCATCTGATAACTGTGTCAGGCAAACTGGTCCACTTAGAAGAAGATTTGGTTTCATATACAGAAAATGCCAAGGGTTGAAATGTTGCAGAAACAGCATTTGTACTTGCTGAAATGTTTGTCGTAAGTTGAAGCTTATTAAGGAAAGCAGGAAGAATGTGAAATTTTCCAAACTCTGGAGGAGCATGCGTTAATAATGGCAATTAGATGAAACTAAATTCTGATTGGATAAGTAACAGCCTGGGGTGTGTTTTGATGTAGAGTTTCATGTTTTATAAATGTCCTATACCAAAAAATTAGTCAGTCCAAGTTTTTCTGAAGAAGGCACAAAGTCTTGACTGAGAGTAATAGGAAGTACTTTCTTGTAAAATTGTCCAGGGGATGGGTTTAGAAGTCTTTGAGAGACATGGAACCAAAAGGTGAAGAGAGAACTCTGCTATGTGGGAAGCAAAAGGTTCTTGAAAACACAAGGATATAGCTACAAGGGACATCAGAGAGACAATCCGTTAATTACCCGTAAGAGGCTGGATGGAAGACAGAGGCCACTGTAGGCAGCAATTGTTACTTTGACATATTTTGGAAAATTAAAGTATTAAAACTGCAGCCAAATTTATTTTTAAATCTTGATAAATCCAGAGCTATTATTAATAAATGCATAAAAAATAATGCCATTCATTACAATTTGCGTAATATGGCATCAAAGAGAAGAACTAAAACCAAAATTAAGAGATGATGCGAATAGGGTAGGTTACACTGTGATGCAATGTTTAATGACCATATGCCTAAAACTCACCTATGGTGGCAGTTTCTCAAATCCTATGGAAAAACTTTATAACATTGATGACAAAGTTTCAAAACGAAGATTTAACTGAAGACAGTGTTAACTGGACGAGATTACCTCAGTCTAATACAAAGTCACTCTGTTATACAAGTAAAAGGTTTGTTACAATGTCATCTTACTACCAGTGGAAATCAAAGTAAATTTTAGTTCTTTATATCAGCAATTAAGGCTACCATCCTAAAATACATACAAAAACATTCACTATATTGGAGTGCAGTACACTTCTTACAATATAACTGTTGGACATTAAGAATAGGTTTATATCTAGCTAATAAATGGTATATATGCTATGGATGTTTTGAGATGCAATCAATCAATAATTTGTCTGAAGATGGATGGGCACACCAATATTAAAAGAACAAACTGCTCCAATATCTTGGCAAATTAAACAAAAATGCATACGATTCATCATCAACTAAAAGTAATTTATTTCTTGAACAAAAGTTACAAAAAACTCGAAAGCAATGTCACCTTCATATCTACCTGTCTTAATATTAAGTTTATGGCATGAACATCAAACTGTAAAAAGTCCATTGGAATGTAAAAAGGTAATCCTTTGCATAGATATTTCTCAACATTCAGTAATGACTTTTTTATTTATAGTATATAGAGTTTGCTGACTGATTTACCATTTCATGCCAGTTTTGACATGTACAATATTTTTATTGACTGAAAAAGTTAATGCAAGAAAAGTTTGATATATTGCATGCTTCTTTGCTCGATAAAAATTCAAATTAAACCTCAGGGCTTCCTCCACAATGGCTTCATAAATTTAATTATCAATATTTGCCTTAGGATTTTTCTGATGATTTGTTTTCTTCTTTTAAATAATTATTATTGAGATTGACATAGTAAACCAGTTCATTTAGTTTTTGATTTTACCAGTCAGTCTTACCATTAAAATGGAATGCACAGGGAATGGATGAATAAACTGAGATAGGTGCTTTATCAGTCAGCAAGTAAAAAAATGCATGTAAGAATAAAATGAACAAAAAAGTGAACAAAGGAGTGAAGGAACAATAAATGAATGTAAGAAAGATAAATAGAAGTAAAAAACACATGAATTTATGCTTCAATGAGAATAAACAAGAGAACAGTAAAATACCATAACATCTAGCAAAACGTACATCATAATTTATTGAAACCAGGAATGGAAATACAGGATACAAATTAGAATAATGAGCAAAGATTGCTAATGAAAGTGGGTTTTATTAACTGTTTTTATTAGACTGAACAATAAAACAACCACCTTCTTAACCAATATATCACTAATCTCCCCAAATTAGAGGACTTAAAGACAATAAAATGACCCTTCATTTGTTTTATCTGCTAAATTTGCTTATTTTATTTTGGGCATTATTTTGTACACACTGATATGAGTGGAGCAAAACAATTGACAGACATTGTTCAAGGTAATTATCCCATTATGTGCACTCTAATTTTGTTCCGTTTATCCAAAAGCAATATGGTGGTACACACCAGATCTTGTGGGTAAATGATGTTATAGCAACAAGGTGAATTCATAACCTGCGCTATTGCATCATGAGGAGAAAAATCTGCATGCACTCTAACATAATACAGTATGAAGACTAACAGACTCCATATTCAGTGCACAGGCTGTTGGACTTGGCTTGAATATTTCTTCACTGTCGGCATCTTCGTTAGCCAAGGTTCTGATATGATAACCCTATCTACACCTTGGCATAATAAGCAGATATTTCTGTGCTTCGAGTCTGTGAATTTCATTGGATGCAGCGGTAAGCCACCGCATCCAATCAAATTAAGTTGTTCAAATTTGAACACTGTTCCTACATGATCGAGACAAGGGGAGCACACAACTTGAATGGACTGATATATAAAAAGTTTTCCACTGCCAGTCCATGTTTGTACAAATACCTTTCACTCAAATACACCTGTAATGCCTTCCCTCTGGTACGTAGTCATACTTTCAATTTTAAATTTACCAGGTATCCATTTCAAGTCAATTGCCTCCACCATTTATGGCTGATGTACAATGCACTGCTGTTACACACTATTGGTTAATTGGCATTACATCCTAAGGGAGGCAACTCATTAAATCCAATAGATGTCACTAGGACAAAGCACTAAAATATCTGTTTGATCCACCAAGGTGTAGATAGGGTCGTCATATCAGAACCTTGGATAGCGAAGATGCACTGCCAGCAAATGCCTTGAGGAAGAAACTTGTGTAAAACTATTATGCAAACAATTGACTCCACTGCCTTTAAACAGGTGGATCAAAGTCTGTCCTAATTCCTTTAACATTTTCAAATGTAGACAAGCAAACCTTATTGCAGAATTGAAAAATAAAGATCCAAACTTAACAATGGGTTAAATAACAGTCAAATCAAAACAGAGTAGTGCATCAATGCAAGAAGGTGCCCTACATTAGCACTGTAACACACACCAATCCCAAAACCACGACAAAGGAGACTGCCAAGAAGGGACTCTACCGGTATGTTAGGTAGCACTGTAACACAGACTAATCCCAAACCCATGACAATGAAGGCTGCAAAAATGGGACTCTGTATTAGCTAGCACTGCAACAAGGACCCATTAGAGCTATGACAAGGAAGGCTGCCAAGAAGGGACTCTGTGTTAGATAAGCACTGAAACACAGACTAATCCCAAACCCATGACAAAGAAGAAAACTTGTGGCACACAGACTAAAGAAGAAGATATAAGTTAAGAAGTAAATGGTGTGTGAATTCAATATATATTTGACATGTGACCCTTGGCATATACCAGTATATATATCTACAACAGTTTGTACTACTGATCATACTTCAAGAATATAAATAGATACCAAATCCAAGAGGTTACCTGGCAAATATGCACCTGAAAAATAAAATCCCCCTCAAAAACTGGCTCTTCTATTGTGAAAGAAGTTAAACCAGGAATGCTTGTAAATACTATGTGAAAAGACTTCAAGGTGCAAATAAATAGTCAACTACAAAATTATGCAAATGGATTCATCTCTACACAAAACCATTATTATACATATTGGAGGAAATTATATTGGTATGGGTCGAACAGCAAACCAAACTGAAGAGGACAATGAGAGTCTATGGTAAAATTACTGAGTACAGTATCATTGCTTTTTGTTTACCCCCTCAAATTGATGCAGATGTACAAACTGTTAACAGTATATCGACAGATCTCTGTGAAAACTTAAATTTGTAATATGTACGTCAGTACTACTTTTTCACAAATGACACAAACAAAGTAAACCTACAATTATATTGTCATGGCAGTATCCACTTCAGCAAAATGAACAACCCAATTACTGTTATATTTGTTTATAAGTTGAGTCAAACTGCAAACAAAAAAGTCCTCATCTGCCATAGCATAATGTTGTTTGTTCTACTGATAACACTAATAAACATCACAGACACATATCTGCCAGTGTGTTATGCAATGGCTGATCTAGGTCTGTGCAGTTTGCAGTTGGACTTGTCTTATAAGCGAGTGTATATGGTATTTCACAACATGAACAAATATTCCAGATTTTCAAGAAAGTAATGATGACTACTGCCAAGTGATGTGGTGATACTGGTCACATTACTGTTGTGTGTCATCATGGGAAGTCTATCTTGTGACATGCATGTGAATGCTTGGGCACATACAAAAACTTTGTCCCTTGGACACAGTGCAACCTGTTTAGATAAGTGGCAAAGAGGAGAATGCCACTTCAAGTTTGCATCTAGTGAACGACAATAATAAACTGAGCTTAAATAAAATTGCACATAACATAATCCCTGACATAAACAAATATTGTATTTGGTCAGAACTGTGTGAAGCATGCAGTGATTTAAAATGTACATGTACTTTTATATGTAATACATGTGTAATAGTAACATTCATATGCCATCTAACGTTAACTACAGCCAACCAAATTCATACAGTAAATGCCATCAAATGTTTACCATGGCCAACCAAATTCATACAGTAAATGCCATCAAACATTTACCATGGCCAATCAAATTCATACAGGAAATGCCATCCAATTTTAACCACAGCTAGCCAAATTCATACAGTAAATGCCATCAAACGTTTACCATGGCCAACCAAATTCATACAGCAAATGCCATCCAGTGTTAACCACAGCTAACCAAATTCATACAGTAAATGTCATCAAATGTTTGCCATGGCCAACCAAATTCATACAGTAAATGCCATCCTATGTTAACCATAGCTAAATAAATTCATGCAGTAAAAATGTTTGGGAAGTAATCAGTGAAGATACTGATACTTGTCTACTTGATTGCACTTCTAAATCATTAACTCCCTTGATGCCTCTCATGCAAATGATAATCCTAATGATAATTTGTACTGTATTAATACTAGTCAAAAGAGAGACTGTTCCACTATGGAGTTAAATGCCAGTATGGATGGATCTCATTGTATGTAATGAAACTGATACCAGTCCATGTTGTAATAACAATAGCAGTAAGCAAATATGTACAACATTAGGACTTGTAAAGAAGGGTTTACGAATCGCAAACTTCAATATAAGGCATATCTTGTCTAAATTTGATGAGATTAGGCTGCTGCTAAACCAAATGAGATCTGTACATAATTCTTGGCATTTGCGACATGTATTTAGATAGTAATATTACCGATAGATTACTTTATATGAAAAGGGTATCAGTTTGAAAAAAAATTTATATGGATGATAAACAGGAGGGGGGATTCATATCTATATTCTAGACTCCATTAAACATGAAAGAAGAAATGATCTAACACTCTCAAAAGTATATTGAAACAAGTTCAACACAGAACCTATTCTAATATACTGTGCTTTTAGGCCCCAAACTCTAATGCTGAGTGGACTGAAATGTTTGAAAATCAAGTACAAAATACTTTAGATGTACATGATTATGAAGCAATAACAAGTGGTGATTTTAATATAGACTTCCTTAAAATGAAACTTCCTCATAAGCAGTTGGACTGTCTAAAACTGGCAATTTCATTCAGGTCATAGGAAGTCCAATTAGAATCGTGAAAAACAATTTAATATTAATTGACAATATGTACACAAATTAAGTAGAAAATGTAAATGAAATGTGTGTACCTGTGTTTGCAATAATTGGCCACTATCCTGTGTGTATCAGTAGACATGTGCCTTAAATTTACTATTACCTAACATTGTGAAATAAAATAGAGATTTTCTCAATTTTCATGAAGGAAACTTCAACAACTATCTGTAATATTCCACATGTCAATCCTGCTTTAGATGTATAGTGTAAACTTTTTGTCCATGTATTAGACAATATACTCTTAACCAAGTGTGTCAAACAACATGGATGACCAATTAGATAAAAGAGAAAAGAAGGAAATGAGACAAGTTTCATAGAATCTAGGACTGCGAACACAATAAAAAATTGCAAAACTTAGCAAGCAGCTTAATATACACCACCAAGAAAACCATTAAAATCCAGCTAATATAAACCTAATACACACCTCCAAGAAAACCATTAAAATCAGGCTATTATACAAGCCTAACATACACCACCAAGAAAACCATTATAATCAAGCTATTATACAAGTCTAATATACACCTCCAACAAAACCATTATAATCCAGCTATTATACAAGCCTAATATACATCTCCAAGAAAACAATTAAAATCAAGCTATCATACAAGCGTAATATACACCTCCAAGAAAACAATTAAAATCAAGCATTATACAAGCCTAATATACACCTCCAACAAAACCATTAAAATAAAGCTAATACAAGCCTAATATACACCTCCAAGAAAACCATTATAATCAAGCTATTATACAAGCCTAATATATGCCTCCAAGAAAACCATTATAATCCAGCTATTATACAAGCCTAATATACACCTCCAAGAACACCATTAAAATTCAGCTAATACAAGCCTAATATACACCTTCATGAAATCCATTAAAATCAAGCTAATACATGCCGAATATACACCTTCATGAAATCCATTAAAATCAAGCTAATATAAGCCTAATATACACCTCCATGAAAACCATTATAATAAAGCTAACACAAGCCTAATATTCACCTCCAAGAAAACCATTAAAATCAAGTTAACTCAAGTCTAATTTACACCTCCAACAAAACCATTAAAATCAAGCTATTCTGTGAGCCTAATATACACCTCCAAGAAAATCATTAAAATCAAGCTAATACAAGCCTAAAATACACCTCCAAGAAAACCATTATAATCAAGCTATTATACAAGCCTGATATACACCTACAAAAAACCCATTAAAATCAAGCTCATACAAGCCTAATACACACCTCCATGAAAATCATTAAAAGCAAGCTAATACAAGCCTAATATACACCTCCATGAAAACCTTGATAATCAAGCTAAACCAAGCCTAATATTCACCTAAGAGAAAACCATTATAATCAAGCTGATAGAAGCCTAATATACACCTCCAAGAAAACCATTAAAATCAAGCTATTATACAAGCCTAATATACACCTCCAAGAAAACCATTATAATCCAGCTATTATACAAGCCTAATATATACCTCCAAGAAAACAATTAAAATCAAGCTAATTGTAAGGGTGCAAATTTCTGTCAATCTATGAAGAACACATTAAGTTGGGCAGGTGAACGATTAATTAGATTTATGGGGACCGGCGTGTGTTTAAATCGCCATAAGGCACTGATTAGTAATGTCTCTGTCATGAGAGCAGTGATTCTTAATTAAGCCTTCGTTTATTTAACTGAAAGGGATAGGGGTTAACTTCTGATCTGTATCGAAGCTGTCAGTTTGAAGTTTTCTAGAAATCAGTATTTGGTAATCTGAGGTTGTCAGGCAGACTACATTTTTAGTGCCTAAGCTAGGCGGGGGAGATATTTAATTCAGATTGGTTGCGCTGAATAAGGGGGCATGATTCCTTATGAAAACTCTCAGTTTTAATGTGCTGCCACAAAGGTCCTGGTCAGTCTACACTTTTCTGCAAGAAAAAACAAAGGTAGAAGTCTCCGAGTTTGAATTTAGAAGAAATTCACTCGTAAATAATCATCCAAGGGATCGGATGTCTGGAAAAATCGACAGACAATTCTGGTGGTAAAGCTTGAAAACACAAGGTATTTTGTGTCAGTCTCACATAAATCATTGATATCAATAAGATGATTTGTTTGATTTATTTGCTTATATTTGCATGAATTTATTTGGTTAGATTCGTAGATCAATTTTCTTGATATGAATACAACTGTGTGAGTTCATCTATATGAATCCGTACAATGATATTCTTTATATAGGTTTGATGAATCGTTTGAATGTATAGTCTCGATTGTTACAGGTAAATATGTATCTAGAATTTCATGCCTTACTTTGTTAATATGAGTTACGAGAATCCATGGGAATTCTCCGACTTAGATGATTTCACGTATGATAAAGACTTGAGTGCGTATTGACTGAAATTAACATTGTTAAACCATGTAGTAAGATTTCATATATGCTAGAGACTTGAATGTGTGTATTCGCTATAATACCGTAGTTGAGCCATGTAAGGAATTTCATTCATTCATTTGTGTAATTGAGACAAGACCGGAACTGATGTCTCGGGGTGATGTCAATGTGAGCCAGTGTTGAAATAGCCATTAGGAAGTACATTAATCTTAGGAAACTAGGTTTGTTGATGGTCTGCTATGTTTAGTTAGACCAGACAGCCGTTCGTATCTGTTTGAATTCCAATAGAACTATATCTGACATTAACGAGAGCAAGAGTATGATCTATTCCCCAGTAGGATACCTGACAGAATATTTAGGTTGCTACTTTGTTTACTTTTGGAAGGTGAGATAGCTCCACAAGACATATTCACCGACATATCCACGTGATGTATTTGCCGATGTATCCACGTGACGTATACACGAATCTACCTGTTGAAGTATCTACGCATCACGTACTTACATAACCACACAAAGTTCGAGGGCCGAAAGCGGCGAGACACTAGAGAGTTGGAGAAGGGAAAAGTGGAAAGGACCCAGACATACAGGCACAGGGAAGTTAAAGAACAGTCGCAGTGAATTCGGACTGAACCAGAACAATCAGGTTATGAATCTGTACAAGGCATTGACTTCGATCTTTCACTCAATTTGATGATGAACTAATTCTATCACTTAAAACAGATCAGCTATTTGTATAGTATATTTGCGTTTGAAATTCGTTGAATGATTTGTTTTCAAAAAAGAAGTGTATCTTCCTAAAATAATGTATTATCACAATTGTTTATGAATTTTTATTAAATTTATTGTCTTTACATGTATGGGGGCTTGTGTCATTCTGTTTTATATATCTGCTCAGATCTCTATCTATTCCACCTATAAGTTTCACACTTTACATTGACATTTACTTGATCCGGCAATTACACCATCAGTGATCACCCTCTAGATAACGATAACCAAAATCCACTACAACCCACCCTCAACAAAGCTGGGGGAGTTTGTGGCACTAATACAAGCCTAATATACACCTCCAAGAAAACCATTAAAATCAAGCTATTATACAAGCCTAATATACACCTCCAAGAAAATCATTATAATCAAGCTAATACAAGCCTGATATACACCTCCAAGAAATCCATTATAATCAAGCTAATACAAGCTTAATATACACCTCCAAGAAAACCATTAAAATCAAGCTATTATACAAGCCTAATATACACCTCCAAGAAAACCATTAAAATCAAGCTAATACAAGCCTAATACACATCTCCAAGAAAACCATTATAATCAAGCTATTATACAAGCCTAATACACACCTCCAAGAAAACCATTATAATCAAGCTAATACAAGCCTAATACACATCTCCAAGAAAGCCATTAAAATCAAGCTATTATACAAGCCTAATACACATCTCCAAGAAAGCCATTAAAATCAAGCTAATACAAGCCTAATACACATCTCCAAGAAAACCACTATAATCAAGCTAATACAAGCCTAATACACATCTCCAAGAAAACCATTATAATCAAGCTAATACAAGCCTAATACACATCTCCAAGAAAACCACTATAATCAAGCTAATACAAGCCTAATACACATCTCCAAGAAAACCATTATAATCAAGCTATTATACAAGTGTAATATACACCTCCAAGAAAATCATTAAAATCAAGCTATGCAAGCCTAATATACACCTCCAGGAAAACCATTATAATCAAGCTAATACAAGCCTAATATACACCTCCAAGAAAACCATTATAATCAAGTTAACACAAGCCTAATATACACCTCCAAGAAAACCAATGTAATCAAGCTATTATACAAGCCAAATACACATCTCCAAGAAAACCATTAAAATCAACCCATTGGAACTTACCAATACAAACACAATAAGGCAACATCTAAAAGGATTTAGTCCCTTGCCAAAACATCTTGTGCCTCTTCTATTTGACTACAATGCTGATACAGCTAAAAGAGTAGATGAAATAGCAGAAATCTTCAATCATTGCTTGAAAACATAATTATGTCAGAGATAACACCATGACCACAGATCACAAAAAGTTTCTCAATTATGTAATGTTCCTTCTTTTTGAATTTTTCTTTTATAGCTAATGCAAGTGAATATGTTAACTGTATCCTAACACTAATGTAAAAAAATCTGCTATGAAATGGGTCCAACAGCCCCAACAATTGCAGTACCTGTGATATCTCAATCAACAGCTTACCTCATTAATGAGAGTAAGCAGTCTGGTGTTTTCCCAAGATAAATTTAAACAAGCAAAAGTAACTCCAATACATAAAAAGGCTCTCAGTTAAAGCCAGGCTACTCTAGACCTATTTCTATTCACCATACACTATCAAAAGTCTTTGAGATTTCTATTCACCATACACTATCAAAAGTCTTTGAGATTTCTATTCACCATACACTATCAAAAGTCTTTGAGATTTCTATTCACCATCAAAAGTCTTTGAGATTTCTATTCACCATACACTATCAAAAGTCTTTGAGATTTCTATTCACCATACACTATCAAAAGTCTTTGAGATTTCTATTCACCATACATTATCAAAAGTCTTTGAGATTTCTATTCACCATACACTATCAAAAGTCTTTGAGATTTCTATTCACCATACACTATCAAAAGTCTTTGAGATTTCTATTCACCATACACTATCAAAAGTCTTTGAGATTTCTATTCACCATGCACTATCAAAAGTCTTTGAGATTTCTATTCACCATACACTATCAAAAGTCTTTGAGATTTCTATTCACCATACACTATCAAAAGTCTTTGAGATTTCTATTCACCATACACTATCAAAAGTCTTTGAGATTTCTATTCACCATACACTATCAAAAGTCTTTGAGATTTCTATTCACCATACACTATCAAAAGTCTTTGAGATTTCTATTCACCATACACTATCAAAAGTCTTTGAGATTTCTATTCACCATCAAAAGTCTTTGAGATTTCTATTCACCATACACTATCAAAAGTCTTTGAGATTTCTATTCACCATACACTATCAAAAGTCTTTGAGATTTCTATTCACCATACATTATCAAAAGTCTTTGAGATTTCTATTCACCATACACTATCAAAAGTCTTTGAGATTTCTATTCACCATACACTATCAAAAGTCTTTGAGATTTCTATTCACCATGCACTATCAAAAGTCTTTGAGATTTCTATTCAACATACATTATTAAAAGTCTTTGAGAACCTAACTGCTAAGTGAATGTATGATTTTTTTCAGAACATTCTCACCCTTTCACAAAGAACAATCAGGTTTTTGCAAGGGCCATTCATGCCAAATAGATTTAATAAAACTCTCAGACCTTTGGCAACATAGGGAATCTAACATGAATACTATTTCTAGACTAAAGGAAGCTTTCAATTTAGCTGATCATGATCCTCTCTTGTATAAGTTTAAAGCTATAAATGTGATACTAATAACTTAAACTGGTTTGCATCCATTCTAACAGGATGCAAAAAAAATCATTAAAGGAAATGTTCAATCTAGATCAAAGGAAATTATGCATGGTGTTCCCGAGGGTCTATTTGAAGCATATTGCTATTTATTTTCATAAATGACCCTCCTCTATGGACTGATCACACAGACTTGTTTGCAGATGATGATTCTATAACAACTTCAGGTAGTGATGTAACTAATGCCAAAGCTCTATTAGATTCCAATATATGAAACATTGAGATGTGGTCAAGACAAAATAAAATGGTTGAAAAAATGGAACTAAAACAAAATGCATGATAATAGCCTCATCAAAAAAGCATTCCACTTCTGAGAAACTTGTAAATCTGGCAATAAATGGTCAACTAACTGAAAATATTAAGAAAAGTCATTTAGGAGTGATAGCTGAAAGTGATTTAAATTGGGTCAAACATTTTATGTCTGTCGATCCCAGTCAAGTGAAATAACTTTACAGAATAAAATTAAGAAATATCTACTCATACAAACTAGATTAATATACTAAAATGCCTACATTTTGCCACCTACTGACTTTGTTTGAAAACATGGGATAACTACCCAAAGAGTCAGTCGGAAAGAAAAACAAGATACAAAAGACAGTAGCTCGCCTCATTTTAAGCTCCATATTCACACACCATCAAAAATATTTTCCATGAACTGAAATGGCTTAACTAAATGACAGAATAAACTTAAAGGCTGTATTTGTCTACAGATATATAAACTGTAATATGTCTGAATATGTGAAAACTATTTGATGAAAATCATGGGCCATATGCTTTATGGTTGATGTTAACTGTTGTAACAGAGTGAATTTTGAAGAAAATGTTATTGCAACACATACATGACTCAGTCTTGTTGTGGTCAGCACTACATGTAACAATTAACTTTGATGTATGGGCTAGGCCCAAAATAAATCACTAGCGGCAATGGATGTGATGCTCTTGTTCTGAGGCATGACTGAATTTTAATTAGGACCCACTAATGGTCCGACAGATATGTTAACTTCGTGTGAAGGGGCCCCGAGTGGCCGAGTGGTCTAAAGCGCTCTCCGTTATGGATCACTGCCATCTCACCTCTGTCTGCGTGGGTTCAAGTCTAAGATTCGGCGAATGTGGATATGTGAGAAAGCTTGCCAGTAGCTTCTCGTGGATCGGTGGTTCTTTCCGCGGATTTCCCAGTTTCTTCCTCCACCATCAATACTGGCTGCCATGTATAGCCTATCGTGTGCTGAAAAATGGCATTAAGCCCCACAACAACAACAACAACAACAACAACAACTTCGGGTTAACTAGAGGAAAATGTCAAAGAGAAGGCAATCCAGAAAAAATTTGTGTAATCTGAAATAAGTGTCATAAAATGAGTTTTTTCAGACTAATTATGAATATAAGTGGAACAGAGAGAATTTTTCTAACTTTGATGGGCATGTTAAATATCTGGTGGTCAAATAAAGTTGAACCTGATTGGCAAAGCTAAACATGGGATGCTGGTTTCCCAGACAAAATTCTAGGTTTTAAGTAATCTCCCTCTTGAAATTAATCAGTCTAAGTTTCTGTGGAAAGCCAAGAAGTTGATTCCGATATTAGTTGAAAGTACTTTCTCATTAAAACTGTCCAAGGAACGGGTGTCAGGAAGTTGAGGGACACAGAAAGAGAGCTTCAGCTACACTGAAAAGGAAGAAGTCATTGATGGCACAAGGTTTGTTTCAATCACCTACAATATGTTCATTAATAAAAGTTTGAAATTATTTGTTGAATTTATTTGTTTTTAAATTCATATATCAATTTACCATGAGTTTGGAAGCTAATGGTTTGCAAGCATTTGTCCCAAATGTTATATGACTCATGTATTCCAAGCATTTCATGCATTACTTCTGGTACAAATGTGATTATGTGAATTTATCTTTCTTAAAAGACATGAATCATGTTGTTAGGAAATGAATTTATTATATCTAGAAATGTTATGTCAAAGAATAGCTAGTTAGCAAGTAACATAGCTAGGACAAGGAATGATATCCATTAATTCATTTGTGTAATTAAGCTGTGAATTCTTCTTAAGTGAGAAATCGGTGCATGGCACCAAGGTAGTCCAAATTAGAGATTTACAGCCCACAGGGGTGCAGTACTATTTACTAAGATTTCTAGTTATGTCATGGTTCCAGCTAGGAATGTAGCTAGCAGCTAGGAAGAAGATATTAATTTTATGATGACAGGTTAGTGTGTATCAGGTTGTAAACTGACCATATTAGCATTAGTAAGTTGAATTATGATAAGAGGATATATTACCTTTAGTTCTATTGAACTATTATACAACAATACCTGACATCACAAAAATAGGGATTGTTGATTGATCCCATAAGTGGACAAGCCTGACAAATATTTAAATTGCATTGCTATTTATTTAATGGGGAAAAATAGCTCCATATGAGTATGATGCAGTGGGAAAAGAAAGCAGACAACCAAGTATGGTTGATGAGCCAGAAGAGTGAAGAGACAGATAGAAGATAAAAAGGAATACAGCAACTCTGACCTGTCAAAAACATTGACTTTGAGAGGACCGGAGCAACCAGGTTATGCAGGCATGCTGAGCAAAATAAGTTTCATCATTCACTCTGTTCTATCATGAAATTTGTTTTATCAGTGTAACAGAATGGCTAACTGCATTTCTTACAAATTTTGTATATCTATTTCTAAGAGAAAGTGTATCCTTCAATTGTTATGTTCACTTTCATTTTGATGTAATTGATTAAATTGTTATTGTTTACATACAGGGGCTTGTGTTCTTCTATTCTATATCTCTGTTCAGATTTCTGTTATTCCATCCATTAATTTCATATTTTATGTTATGAATTACTTGATCTGGGCAGTAACATCATTGTCTTTCAACTGCTAGATAATGATAACCAAAACATGTGCCACATAACAGGTGTATGGCCCTAACAACTGGCCAGTTGACATTTCAAAATCCAAATACTGAACATTTTTTATGTAGTTTTAAATATTCAGTAATAAAAATATGGAATTCTTCAGATCAGCCATGTCTGTTCAAAGTTTTCAAGAAAAATGTCTGAAATATTTAAAGGTTGATTTTAATTGATTTCTACATCATTATATATTTGTAAAATCCCTTTTCTAGTTACTGTTTTATCACTGTGCATTTTGAACTATCATTTGTTTGAAGATAACTGATAATTTTGGAATAATGTAAAGTCATATCACTTGATTGTTCCTTGTTTTGGCTTTACTTTTGCAGGCATGTTTTGTTAGTACTTCTAATTGAGATATTCTTGCTAAATAAAGAATCATTGTTATACTCTTATCATTATTAGATAATATGAATATATATGTATATTTTTTGTTGATACATTTTGCTGTCAAAAACAATATTTATGATACCACATTAGAACTGGGTAAGAAATGTAGAAAAGTTTTTATGGCAAGCCTTAACTAAACTACATTCACTAACTGCGGTACATATGAACAGAAAAACGAACACAATCAATATGCAAAAGAATTCTTTACATGTAAAACAAAACACTGAAACATTATCATACAACCTAGTTTACCTACTTAGACCACTTCCAAGCAGAATTCCATGTACTGAGCGCAATGATACACAATCCTGACAAGAGAGATATTAATTTTCCAAAGAGAATATTTTGCCAGAGTAGATGATTTTCATCAGTGCATGAATTATCTGGACAGAGATAAAAGAAAGCCTTTGCAAGTGTCCACAAATTTGGGTCAATGATAGTAACTTGTAAAAAGAGTCCCTTGGTGCTGATTAAGAATTTCCAGCAATGCAAGATAAGACCATTTATTTTTAGAACAAACTAGACATATTAAAATGTCTTTTCAGAAAAGAAAAATATGATACACGACCATCTGTTTTGGATAAGTAGCAAGCAGTGTTGGGCATGAAATTGGCACCATTTTCACAGAGGACCAACTTAAGATGTCACAAAAAGTCTTTTAGTTAAAACTCCATGTTGATATGACATGTTGATATGACCATCCATTCAGGAGTAACAGCAATGTAACAAGATTTTCAAGGTGACAACTGTGGCAGCCATACTGGATAAGCAAGTTTTCATTTATGACTAATTTGACATCATAAGAAGTCTTCTTGTAAAACCCTGGGTCAATATGACTTTCTGTCCAGGTGGTGTAAGCAATAATAAGATTTTCAAGTTGGCTGGCATGGTGGCCATAGTGGATCCCAGGTGAGCACCTTTATCATTTAGGACCAACTAGGAATCATAAGTCTTGTTGATATGACCAGCCATTCAGGAACAGTGGTAATAACAAGACTGTCCAAATAGCCGCTGTGGTGGCCATATTGGAAGTCCGAGCAGGACCATGTACATTTAGGACCTAGAAGACCATAGGATGAATGTACAAAGTTTCATGGCAATCTTCCACATAGTTTAGGATCAGCAGCAAAACCAAACCTGTGCTTATAAATGGACCGATGTAGGACAATAGGTTATCACAATTAAGCTCTTCTCATTCATGCCCAATACAGCTAACAACTGCAGAATCAGTGTCCTCTTGATATACACATCTTCAGGTGATGGCCACAATAATATTCCTGGCAATCCTAGCAAAGCTAAAAAACTGTATGCTGGACAGACAGAAATGAAGATTCATATAGAGAGGGATCAAAAAAGGTAATGTTTGGGAGTCTTACACAATAAAGACAGGTGACCATTGAAGAGAATGCATTGTGACTGGTCATGGATCGAATGATTGTTGTCCTTCATGTTATTTTTGTTGATCACGACCATGTTCAATGTTTGTAAACATCTAATTGGATGCAACTTGCTCTGTTGACTGCTCTATGTACTATCATGATTGCATTGTTTTAGTTTGGTTGCAGGATTTGCCATTCATGCATTTACAATCAGTAACAGCACCTTCTTCTCACTTTTTACAAGACAATGAAAGTCCAGTGAAAATCCAAACAATCAAGGTTATTGACCTTGGTCTGAAATTTTATTTTCTACCCTAACTAGCTGACATTTATGGCTTCCATATCTAAAATACAGCATTAATTTATCAACAGATATCCTTCAATTATCAATTGGTTCTTTCACTTGCAAAGGGGAGGAGGGATCAAATTACCTGTCAATTGTGTCTAGAGACAGATATAATTGGTGTGAGTGATCTTGAATTTCTGTGTCCAATGGACAGAATAAACTAATTTCATGTGTGTCAGTCATTAAGACCAGCTGTGCAAAGGACAAAATTACCAAATATTTGTACATCTGAGGTCAAGTTAAATCTGTTGGGTGGACACAAATAACTTTGGACTCTGCTTATGTCTAACAAGTGTGTTTTAAATATGCCTCACTGGTTTCAATTGATAAGTCTATCAAATCATTTTCTTCTTGACCTGATAAAATTTAGAACACACAGACAGAATGCCACTAAATGCAGAGTTTTAATGCTTCATTAATTCTGGAATTGGCATTCCAGTTGACTGAAAGTTCATGCTCCACAATTAATGCAAAGAACAAGCTAAAATTGTAATCAAAGAATTCTGAGTACATGTAGTAACAACTGCCATAGAAATATACTGAACAGGACCTGTGATGTATGCAACAAGACAGATAATAATAATAATAATAATAATAATAATAATAATAATAATAATAACTGTATTTAAAGAGTGTGACACAATTAGCTGTAACTAATCCTCTGTGTGGCCTTCTATTATATGCACATTTACATTCAAAGTATATGTACATAGTTACACATTGCTATATTTATATATGGGCAATTTATATATGGACATAAAAAACATAAAATTTAAATGAACATGTTCCAACAAGGCACATTGTGTATATACAGTACAAAGGTAGTGAGAGAACAAAGTGGAAGGTTAGTGAATTTATAATGTATATGTCAAATCAAACAGGTTCCACTTTTCATCCACTGAACTGGATTACAATCAAATGCATTTATATTTTCTTTAATTTTCTTTGGGATTCTTTTCCAAAATTAGTGATCCTGAATACTAAAAACATTTCTTAAGGAGTTCTTCATTTGGTTTTGCAATGGAAAGATGGTTAGCTGAAACTGATCAAGTTCCCATTTTTGATCACTGTTAGACTAAAAATGTTTCTAGAGGGCATGGTTGCCCCCAACAATATGGTGTTCAGAAGACATCTTATTTCAAGACTCAATAAAATTTCCAAGCCAAACAGTATAACAATTCTGTCAAATGTTTACCAAATTCTGTGAAAATCAAACTCATCAAAGGTCTCGTTGAAATAACAGGGCTTTACAAAGTTTATAAAGTCAGTTTACCCAAGTAGGAAACTGAACTTTCCTTCAGGAGATGAGAGTTGACCCCAAAATATGACAAGATAATATCACAATGAAAGTTACAAAATTACATGTAACAGTATGAATTTTGCAGATGCTTGTAATATACAGGTGTCAGTGTGAAACATACCTATATACATAATCTAAGTTGATGAATGTGATTAGCACAGAATTAAATCTATGGCAGAGTGTATGGATACGTTGACCTAATGTGGACTACTGGGGACATGATTGATTGTTAATGAGGTCTGTCTGATAACTGTGCCTGTTGAATTGGTCAAGACAAGGTGAATTGCTTTCAGTACAGAAAAATAGCTATAGGTTGAGATGTTGCAAAGACAGCATTTATACCTGCTGAAATATTTATCAAAAGTTGGAACTTTGCAGAAAACAGTTTATTAAGGAAAGTATGAAATATGTTGAATGCTTCAAACCTCAATAGGCATGTATTAATTCTGGTGGTTAAATAAGCTGAAAATATTGACTGGCTAAGTAATAAATGAGGGGATGGGGTTGTTTCCATGCAAAGTTTCATGTTTTATAAGTGTCTTATGCCACAAAATTAGTTAGGCTCATTGAGATTGTGACTTTGAAGAAGAAGTAGAAGGTACTTTTATCTTGTTAAAAGCATCCAAAGGATGTGTATTGGAAATCTTGAGAGATGATTCTGTAAAAGGGGGAAAAGAGAGAGCAAGTTACTGTATCATAGTTTCAAATGATTTTTCTTTGATACAGTCTGAAGATAATGTTTTAAATTTATTTGTCTTCATTCATGCAATTTCCTTTGATAGGAGTCTGAAGATAATTGCTTGAGTTCATTTGTCTAGAATGTTATACGACTCATGTATTCTAAGAATTTCATACATTATTTTTTTTATAGGAGTCTTGAAATAATTTTTGAGTTTATTTATTTATGTCATGAATCATATATGCTAGAATTTGACATTACTATGGTCAGTAGAAAGTGATGACACTGAATTGCTAGTCAGCAAATATTGTAGTTAAGACAAGGAGTGAATTTGTTAATTCATTTGTATAATTAAGATGTGAATTCTCTTAACCTATGAAGCATTGTATTAAAATTGGAGCAACAAGGAAGATGCAATTTGTCATATCTATGTAAATGGAACTGCAAACTGCATCTTTTTAATAACTTTTGGCTATTATATTTCTCATAGAAGTGTATCCCTTCTACAATTTTATTTTGTTTATCTGATTAAATTGTTATATTTTATATACTGGGGCTCTTCTTGTTCTACTCCAAATCTCTGTTCAGATCTCCATTTATCCAATCCATTAGTTTCATATTTTTATTATTCACTCAATCTGGGCAATAACACAGAGGTTGATCATCATCTAGATAATGATAACCACCACCACCTCCATAACAATAAGGTCAAATATGGGACATTTTCTGGAAATCTCATTACATTAATTTTACAGATAAAGAACATCTAATTCCTTGTTATTATTTTTCACCTTAAAACCTCAATTAAAGATCAACAGATTTATGTAATAGTACATACAGATAGATATGTAGATAAAAAAAAGGAAAGGGTTATAAAGCAAATATATGTAGAAGATCAAAGATAGACATACATATATAATAGGTAAATAGATAATAAAATGGTTTTGGAAATAACTAACTCTTTAAGATAGAGACAGACACTCACATAGACGATGAACTGAGCCATTCAACATAACCAGGAACAGAACTTTGTTTAACTTAATTTTATTGATGTCTTAATGTATCGAGTTTCCCTTTGTAGTTTTGTCTGTGTATTCTAGGAGACGTATCTCTTCAACTACATCAACAATAAAAGCTAAACTTTCTATAATTAATTGTATATACTCTCAACTGAATGATGTGTGAATACTTATTTCTATCTCTAATAATTGCCAAATAGTAAACATGCATCAGTCGGCAGCAATTAAATAAACAATAAATGATAAACACAACTTTTTGGTGTAAGAGCTTACAGTGATCATACTTGTAAAGAAATCTAGGTGGCTAATGAATGGAGAATAGTGCCTTTTATTTCCAAGACATCTCAAACAAATCTTGCATGTTATATTATTAACAGTTGTCACCTAATCACCTTGAATCTTTGACAAGCCAACTTTTGAGAGCTGGCAAGCTTGGTATATTTCAAAGTCTACTCATGAACTGCCAATGGCTTGATTAGTAATTTAAAGTCAGCAGATAGGTAGAAATATGTTGATTAAAATGTAACTGATAAATATGTATTCTCTATTCATCAAAACTTGCTTCGTATAGTACATGGTCACACCATCATGCCTGTTTAAGAGAATGAGATGACCTTGACAATGACTAAACTGAGAAAATGGAAGTTACAGACTTTGACAGTGTATTATGTCAAATAAAGGTTCAATAGATGAAAGAAACTGCAGGCATTTATGAAACAGAGTAATGCCAAGCATACAAATGAAAAATTAAATTGCTGATTTACATACAAGTGACAGAACCAGGATATCAGATCAGTAGATTTCAAAATTAAAATTGCTGATTTACATACATGTGACAGAACCAGGATATCAGATCAGTAGATTTCAAAATTAAATTGCTGATTTACATACATGTGACAGAACCAGGATATCAGATCAGTAGATTTCAAAATTAAATTGCTGATTTACATACATGTGACAGAACCAGGATATCAGATCAGTAGATTTCAAAATTAAATTGCTGATTTACATACATGTGACAGAACCAGGATATCAGATCAGTAGATTTCAAAATTAAATTGCTGATTTACATACATGTGACAGAACCAGGATATCAGATCAGTAGATTTCAAAATTAAATTGCTGATTTACATACATGTGACAGAACCAGGATATCAGATCAGTAGATTTCAAAATTTTCATCTACATTGACTATTCAGAGTATGCAACATAATATCAGGCAATTTGATATGCAATCATTTTTTTTATCCTGCTTCTACTCGTAACTCTATTCACACTGACAGCTTCTACTCAAAACTCCATTCACATTGACAGCTTCTACTCATAACTCCATTCACATTGACAGCTTCTACTCATAACTCCATTCACATTGACCACTTCTACTTGTAACTCCATTCACAATGACAGTTTCTACTCATAACTCCATTCACATTGACAGCTTCTACTCATAACTCCATTCACACTGACAGCTTCTACTCATAACTCCATTCACACTGACCACTTCTACTTGTAACTCCATTCACATTGACAGCTTCTTCTCATAACTCCATTCACATTGACCACTTCTACTTGTACCTCCATTCACATTGACAGCTTCTACTCATAACTCCAGTCACACTGACCACTTCTACTTGTAACTCCATTCACATTGACCACTTCTACTTGTAACTCCATTCGCATTGACAGCTTCTACTCATAACTCCATTCACATTGACAGCTTCTTCTCATAACTCCATTCACATTGACCACTTCTACTCGTACCTCCATTCACACTGACAGCTTCTACTCATAACTCCAGTCACATTGACCATTTCTACTCGTAACGCCATTCACATTGACAGCTTTTACTCACAACTCTATTCACACAGACAGCTTATAATCGTAACTCTATTCACACTGACAGCTTCTACACGTAACTCCATTCACACTGACAGCTTATACTTGTAACTCCATTCACATTAACAGCTTCTATTTGTAACTCCATTCACACTGACAGCTTCCACTTGTAACTCCATTCACACTGACAGTGTAAAAGGTGTTAGTATCAAATTTGAAAGAGAAGTTTTTATCATAAGGGTAAAGAGTTGAAACAATTCATTGGCTGAATGGTCAGAAAAGTAGTAACGTTTTTGTGTAAAAACACATTTTAATGACAATGCATGAGTGTACCAAATTTCATCCCAAAATCTCTCAAACAGTTTTAAAGCTGAAGAGTGGAAATGAAGGTGTGATCAATAGAAAGACAGACAGAAAATGCAAACAGTATGTCCCCCACTTTTTGCAAAAACACAAAATAGACCTCCACACTACAGTTACCTGTGTAACGCACATCCAACTGCAAATAGTGTAAAAACATATCTGCCACTTTATAATATCTCATTAGATGCTGAAGTATTTAACTTTCTAAAAATATATAGTTTTACAAAGTTAAGAGTCCAATAAATCCAAAATCGTAAAAAAATGGATAGCTGGGTGTGCATTTTCTTGCACTACACTTAGCTACAGATCTCAAAGTAAGGGTCATTACACTGTACAGTAAGGGAAAAAAGTAAAGGTTACTATAATGGATATTATGGGAACAAGTAAGGGTTATTACGCTGAATAGTATGGGAAAAAATTAGGGTTATTACAACAGATAGAATGGGAAAAACTAATGGTTACTACAATGGACAGTATAGGAAAAACTAAGGATTATTACAATGAACAGTATGGGAAAAAGTAAGGGTTATTACAATGAACAGTATGGGAAAGAGTAAGGGTTATTGCAATGAACAGTACGGAAAAAGTAATGGTTCCTACAATGGACAGTATGGGAAAAAGTAAGGATTACTACACTGGACAGTATGGAAAAGTAAGGATTATGATACTGGTCAGTATGGGAAAATGTAAGGGTTAATACACTGTACAGTATGGGAAAAATTACTTTGTCACTAATTGCCAATAAAATATTAACTGAAAGAGTATTTACAAATTCATTACATTTGCACAGATTGAAGATGACAGACTACTTTCATTAAATACACACAGTAAAGGGTATGTTGGTGAATTAAACTTGAGTATGACACAATTAATGAGATGTTTTCTGCAACAGAAAGCCTGTGCAGCAAATGTTTGGCAGGTCATCAATCAGTAAAGATTTCCAAATGTCTCATACTTATCATACTCTCCCAGCTGTTGCTGTATATACATGTATTTGCTTATAAGTCATTATAAGTCAATTCCAAGTACCAACAACACAGACCCTGATCTGAAATCGCATAAAGCGCTGGCAGATCAGGGTTGTATATTCTGTTCTACTGATTACTACAAACAAACTGCATGGACCTGGAACTGCTCATTCATTATATGATGGCAGATCTGGTTTTATAAACGTTGCAACTGGACTCAACTTATAAGCAAGAATAGATGGTATTACAACTGCATAAGAATTTTACCTGTTCATTACTTAATCAGAGACAAAAATATCAAAACCATGTCATTCTATTTTCAATCTCTCCCAGAGTTCACAATGGTTCAATACCCACACAGGTAAAAAGTGACATCATCTTGATAAAATCATAAGGTAATGATTATGTCATTTTGAACTCTGCAGTAAGCACTGATTTTACTAAAGTGGATTACCTTTAATCATTAGTTTAACAAATAGTAGAGATCAGACAGTACACTGTATGACCGTGGTTCTGGATCTACAGAGTACGTAGTTTGGTGTAATTTATGTGATACTGAAAATTCAGTTCTATCAATACATCTACCTGGGTGGACATATGAAATATTCATTTCTACCAACACACCTACCTGGGTGGACATGGACTCTGGTTGCAGGCCAAAGTTTGGATCCTTGGTTTCTGGTCTTTGTCACAGTTGTCTTCTGTAACAATAACATTTGTGTTCCTCTTCATGCATACAACATTTGTGTTCTGGGTACCTGGAAAAACAATTTAATCCAGTTATAATCATATTATAATGATAAATAAAACTGTAAAGAATCCCTTGAAGAATCTGGCACTCTACTGGCCAAAAAAGAATATTTGAGAAATCTAAAATAAGACAAATTTCTTGTGTTTAACTAGAGTGTTGTGAAACCATTGCTTTTTCTGTCAATTATCATGATTTTTCTTGAACAAAAAAGCAAATTTTTAATAAATGTGCAAATTTGCAAGTGAAACAATCTCCACAATTCTAAGGTTCCAATTACTTCTTTTTATTCTAAGTCACTGAATGCCAGATAAGACTTAAATAAACTGGGTATTTGACCTAGCTTGGAACTAATTGCATTTCAACAAATTTCATGGGGGTATTGTGTTAATACCACAAACTACATGTACCACAAACTGTACTACTTACACTACAAGACATAGTTTTAATCTTCAAGATGCTAATCATACTTTTTTAATGTGCCAAATGGGGCTTAGTGACCAAGATTACCCCAGGGCATGTTTATATATATATATATATATATATATATATATATATATATATATATATATATATATATATATATATATCTCTCTACTGTGATCAAGTGCTATCATTTCAAGCATAGGAACAGCTGAAACTTGAACTGATAATATAATTTATATTGACTGAACACACCATCACAACATGGCCTGTACTTATGGCATCAGTAATACACTGAAAACTTTGGACTAAATGCGTAAAATGAAGTAGTTTTAAAAGCACACCACTTATCTATAGCTCTGCAAACTGTATGTTACATGTGTACTATGCTTTGGCCCTAGACTTAGCTTTACCTCTACTACATAAAGGGGCCCCGAGTGGCCGAGTGGTCTAAAGCGCTTTCCGTTACGGATCACTGCCATCTCACCTCTGTCTGCGTGGGTTCGAGTCTAGGATTCGGCGAATGTGGATATGTAAGAAAGCTTGCCGGTAGCTTCTCGTGGGTCGGTGGTTCTTTCCGGGGATTTCCCGGTTTCTTCCTCCACCATTAATACTGGCCGCCATGTATAGCCTATCGTGTGCTGAAAAATGGCGTTAAACCCCACAACAACAACAACAACAACAACTACTACATAAAACCAGAGGTCTCTAAACTTATGTTAAATGTATGCTTTGCTTTGGGCCCAAGGTCTAGCTTCACTACTACATGAAACCAGAGCAGAACATTTTCAAAATTAATAGGTGAACATAAGCTATACTTGAAAAGGGACATATTGGTTGAATTTCAATGCCAACATATTTGCCTGTTTGTATTACAATGTTCAAAATGAATGCAAATGCATTTGTAATCAGGGAGGAAAAAGGAAACCTAACCCATGAATGATTGTCTTGACCAAAAACTACAAAGAAATTAATCTGGAAATCAAAGCAAGCCTACTTGTTATTATCTCACTGTTTACTGCCTGCTACATTATTTTAATGATTGAAAAGTGATGATTATCAACTTCTTACAGTAACTAAAGCTTTGAAAAGTTATCCTCAACTGAATGAGTATATTTCCTCATCTTTCACAGAATGCAGATATTGTAGGTAGCAGCTTTATTTTCGAACTAGCATAGAAGTAAACAGTCATTTTGCGTACAACTCTTAATTTTTTATGTCATGCAAGTTTACTTAGATTTTTAACACTTTGGACATAAGCTGATAATGATACTTGCCCAATATTTTTATGTCATGAAAGTTTACTTAGATTTCTAACTCTTCTGACATAATCTGATAATAACACTCGTAGTGAGGCTTCAACCCACTCGAGTTTAATACTTGTGTAAAAATGTATACATAACCTTGGTCTGAATATCTTATCATTATCAATTTATGCTAACTAAACCCATTAAACATGCATGAAAGTTAATAAAAAGATCAAGTTGCTGATAAAAAAATTAAGATAAAAACAAAATAATTGTTTGTTCCTTGCACTAAACTATGCATTACAGTGAATTTTTATTGCTTGATGTAATGATTACTGCAGACAATAAATATATATATAACAAATTTGGGAATGTTAAAAGTACCAGAATCATGATTTATAAATGTCTTTTGTTTATTCACCTAGATGAATACGTCTTTGTATTTGTCAGTTGAAATGGTACTTTTAACAAATTAATGGCTTTATCATGCAGTAAAAATGGAAGCTAGTGCTTTTTCCAAGCATACACTAAGGCAGCCTATCTGGGCTTGCCTGGGTGAGTAGTGCAATTTTAAAAATCTACAACTTTTCTTAAAGATGCAAAAAACAAGTTCCTCAAAAGAAAGACATTCTACAAGCCAAAAAGAATTTACAGTAATTCATAAAAAGTCCACTTCTTTTTTCTTTGCATGTAAGTGAAATCATCTCATACAAATTCAAACATACCAAATTTGGTAAGAAAAATATTTCTTTTATCTTTAAGTTATCATGTTCAGAAGATAAGCAAGTGCAAAAATATTTGTCACATTCTTTGACCTTGAGCATAATATCACAAAAATAAGAACATTGAACTTGTCTCAAATGCTGCCAAGAGGTATCCACTTGCTAAGTTTGGTTTAAGTAATAATTAATATCTTTTGGAAGAAATAAATGTTATTAAACTGATATCAATCAAGGCTTTATTCAAATACATTCAGAAATATTTGCTGAAAAATAGTGTTCTACAAAACTAAAACCATGCCAACCCAACCATTATAACTTGTTTGTATTATCATGCTCACAAGCCATCATTGAAAAAAAAGTAAACATCAAGGCCTTTGACACTGAAATCAAGGTCAATATGCTATCAACCTGTTTACTAAAAAAACAACACAGTTCAATATGCTTAATGAAGTAAAACAAGAATCCCTCAAAGGGATTGATGCTCAAACAGGGTGAAAAGGATCTCCAGGAATTCATGACAAAACCATTTCTTCCTTTTAACTGTTGAGTGTTGAAACTATCTCTTATTCCCCTATGTAAGCTACATTGTTATAGATTTCATGATTACACAAAAAATTGGTTTAATTCATATTTATTTGATCAGAATCAACTAGTCTCTACGGTAAATATCCACTCCCCCCACCTGCTATATAAGGCATGGTGTTCCACAAGGCTAAGTACTGGGTCCCCTTCTCTCTCTATTATTTATAAATGACCATCCATTCTGTACTCAATATACAAATACTGACATGTTTGCAGATGATGCAACAATTTCTTCATCAAACAGCAATGTATATACCCTGGAATGCCATCTAAGTCACACCTTACATCAATTGAAGAGTGGTCAAAACAAAATAAGATGGTAATATTAGTGACTCTAAGGCAAAGTGCATGCTTAAGGGAACATCTAAAAAACCTGCAAAGTTAAAGAAGAGATATCACTGAACATTAATAATAAGGCAGTTGAAAATGTAAACTATGAGAAGCCATTAGGAGTAATTTTACAGAAGTCTTAAATGGGAAAACAATTAGACAATGTGTACAGGTCATTCAAGTCTAAAATTTCATTGCTTAGTAGAACAATAAAGTACCTAACCAAGGACTCCAGAATTCTTTACTATAATGTTTATATACTTCCAACAATTGACAAATGCTCAACAAAATGGGGAAACTGTACTAGTTCCCAACTTGACACAATTAACAAATTTCAAAAACAAGCAGCTCAGCTGATTCATGATGTCCCATTGATGCATCATCCTCAGACGTGTTCACAGAATTAAAATGGTTAAAAATAGATGAGAGAATACATTTTCTGAAATCAGTTCTGGTTTTTAATGTGTCAAAAGAGATATTCCAGATGGCATGATTAAGTCATCTCCCTATAATCTAATATTGAAGTTTAACAATAAAGTTTAGATTTACCAAAACCTTGCATTGAATAATTCAAAGGAATTCTGCAATATTCAGGGGTAAAAATATGAAACTCTACTCTCTGCTCACATTTGATCTGCTGATTCAGTTAAATCCTTTAAAAAAAAGATGTGTATGCAGTATTTTAAACCTACATAACAACAAACAAAAACTAGAAAATACAAGTTAAAGTTTTGAGTTCTGATTTATTAGTGTTATTCTTCAACTGTACCACTTTTTTGTTTTGCATTCTTTACATTAGCATATTTATAAAAGTAAAAAAGTATTTGTAAGTTCAGTGCATCAACATCTTTCTACTTTTGTACCTAATGTTGTTTTATAAAAAAGTATAAGACTTGTGTAAACTTTACTGCATACCACATTTTTGAAGAATAGCCTAAAGGTATATCTAAGCAGAAGTGATCATTACCTGTTATGAATACATGAATGAATACATGAAAATGTTGCTGAAAGTCATTTCCAGAACATAGTTATTGGAGAGATGAAACAAAAACATGCAGTTAAATCCTCTTACTTTCATAATGTACTTTAGTATGTATTTGTACATGTGCTTACTTCAAAGTTATTTCATGTGAGAGAAATATTTGCATAAAGATATATATATATATATATATATATATATATATATATATATATATATATATATATATATATATACATATACCATTTTAGAGGGCCTCAAGAGAGATTAGATGTATTTTACTAATTGTGTTACCCTCTTTAAATAAAGACATTATTATTATTATTATTATTATTATTATTATTATTATTATTATTTTCTGCAATAACTATATTTTCATATTAGCTTCTGTGGTGCACATATTGTTTGTCAGTTGGGCACCATTTTCATTGAGGGAAAAGTGGACATCATTAGAAGTCTTGTGGTGAAACCCCATGTCATAATGATCATCCATTCAGGAGGATTAGTGACAAGAAAATTTTTAAGACAGTCATCATGACAGCCATATTGGATGTAAAACTGGCACCATTTTCATTCAGGGCAAACTTAGTATCATCAGAAGTCTATTGGTGAAAACCCCATGCTGATAAAACCATCCATCTGGAGAAGTGTAGAGATAACAATATTTTTAAAAATATAACTTTCCATTCAGGGGCAGCAATAGCAAGATTTTCAAGATGACTGCTGAGGTGGCCATATTGGAGGTCAGATCAGCACCATTTTCATTTAAGACCAACTGGACATCATAAAAATAAAATATCTTGTTGTGTCAATATGACTCTTTGTTAAAGTAGGGATGTGATAACAAGATTTTTAAGTTAGCTATGATGGTGGCCATATTGGATGTCAGGTTAGTTTCAGGTTTTTTAAGGACCATCATACCTACCATATTCCCAAGCAGTGTGTGTGTGTGTGGGGGGGGGGGGGGGCATTTGAGATGAAATACCATATTTCCAAGCAGTTCGAGATGAAAAAAACTGTTTTAAGGTCCCAAGGGTGGTCAGTAAGCTTGACTAGAAAAGCAACACCATCTAATTGATAACTTTTCAAATAAACCTTCAAAAATAAAGATTGGAAATTCAAATCTGACATAAGCTTGTCTGTCTTGCTAAAAGCACATACAAGAAAAACATAGTTGGTAGATTTAGTATTGTCAAATATCACATCACACATACACACATGTGCCAACACTCACAAAACCACAACCACACTGACATTATAAATAAAAACATACATGAAACTTCTGTCTTTAAAATCCACTGGATGACAAAATATGGGCTTCAAATCAGGTCTGCTTACTGTAGATACATGCTACATATAATGAGCATACACTGAAGTTTTTGTTTTGTTATGTCTATTTAATTTAATTGTTTGTTTGTTAGTTTAAAATTTTTTTTTTATTTCATTACATGCTACTGTAATGTAACATTGTATGCTGGACTTGACCTTGTCCAAAATTGAGTTCATTTCTGCTTGACCTGACTTTTTAAAACATTTTTTTAAATTTTGTTTTATGTAAACAACTAATAATAGCTTCATTATTCTCTATGTGTATGAACTTAATATCAGGATTTTTATTCTGTTAAACAAGAAGGAGTAAATATGGTTATTTGGGTTGAGTTTTTGGAATTTCCTAAATGAATTTTACAGGTTATTGTGTTGTAAGCAAACAAGGCTCATTAGATCATTCTAGAAGGTTATTTTCTATTTGGTAATGTTTTTTTTAGAAAATGCTAATTATGACCTGAGGTCAAGTATAGAACTATATATATTTTAACTGTGAGGATTTTACCATTCATGCTTTAACATCTAGCACTTTCAAGTTGTATTATGTTGTGACCAGTTTGGGCTCAATGTTATTTTCTTCAAATTATTGAATTCAAGTGATTATTTTCTCTGGAAATACAAAAGTGCTCTCATAAAATTCTTGGATAAAGACATTCACTGCAATTTATACTGAATTCAAACCTGGAATTATATTTTTGTGATTCAACAAAAGACTGTTGACACATCAGCACTTCAACAGCTATCACAGACACATCATCAACTTCAGTTTGGGATATTTTCTGGACTTTTACTGAATTTTATTCAGGACTTTAAATTACTAGGACTTGTATCTGTAATTCTTAGATTATTCTGGGATTTAATTCGCAATACCGTAAGTTGTTTTTTTCTCATTTTCACTTTGTATTCTAGGGAAATAAATTTATTTGTTAAATTTTACAAAGCTTGCTGTCTTTCACTCTTTTCTGTTACTTATTTTAACACTTTCCTTTTTTGAAGATTACTGAACATAGTGTTTTTAGAAACATTGGACACGAATAATCATGTGTTTAGGAAGATATGCCATGTTATGGCAGGTATGGACCAGCTAGACATCAAAAGAATTATTTTAATGAAACATCCATGTTGATACAACCATCCTTGTTGATACAACCATCCATTCAAAAGTAGTAGCAATAAGATTTTCAAGATGACTGCCATACGGGTCACATGATTTTCAATATGGCTGTCATGATGGCCATATTGGAGATCAGATCAGCACCAACTAAATATCATAAGAAGTCTTACAGTGAAAACCCCATATTGATATGACCATTCAAATGGAGTACCAATAACAAGATTTTCAAGATGACCACCATGATTTCCACATTGGAGAGCAGATGGGCACATTTTCATTTCGAACCAAGCAGACATCTTGAGAAGTCTATTAGTGAAAATCCCATGTTGATATGACCTTCGATTTAGGAGGAGTAGCATATGACCAAAATAAGTGATACTGTGCAGATTAAGAATAAGTTATTTACTCATATAAGCCTAGAGCAAAATATGATAAAAAAATTAAATCTGAATTTTAAAAAAGACATTTTGCATTTTCATATATCATCAACACACAGAGAAAATCCTTATGGTGGTGCTCTACAGTTTCATATTTAGCATAGGGTTAGAATTTTAAAGAAAAAGAATTTCCCCTAGTTTCCTCACTAGTTATACTGGCTATTTAAAAAAGACTTTGTATATCTTAGGTATTGTTCAAAGAACCTTTAAATCCCTTTATTTTGGTGTATGATTGATGGGTGTAATATGGGTTATAGAGTATACAGCTTGGCCTTACTCCAGATGTGCACCTTTCAAAAAAGTGCTAGCTCCACTTGCTCATTTTCACTTCCCGAACTTCAGAGGTAAATTGTAAAAAAAAAGAGCCGATAACTTTTTTTACATTTTATATATTTGGTAATTCATTCATTGCACTTTCAGAAGCTGGTATTGTCTTGTCTGGCAAAATTCATTTTCCCTATTTTAATAGCTGCCAAGGATAGTGTACTTTAGACAAATTCAGGTTGAGTTTTGGAGCACAAGGGAGCAGTCATTTTAGTTAGCAGTGTGCTAAGATCATTTACAATTTTCAAAAGTACAATATCCAAAGAAATGTCAGCCACATTACATGAAAGTAGCATAGAGGTATGCCAACATTCTCACCACTGTGCATGTTTTAAATGCAAACAACTTCACCTTACATACATCACTCTCTCAAAAGTACATAATAACTGATGAGCGCCACCTATAGTGTGGTATCAAGAAAGGCTTCTTTCTCTTTTACTTTTTTTATTTATTTTGAATTGAAGATATATTTGAAATCATGTTTTTTCATAAGCATTACAGTATCAGGGGGAGATGGGTGTGTGTGTGTTTAATAAATCATGGTTTTTTGTGTGTGAGATGTTGTGATCCAACATGTATGCCATTGTGGCCATGCTGGATGTCAGATTTACACCATTTTCATTTCAGGCTATCTTGATATCATAAGGTTTTGTTTAAAAATTAAAAATGCCATGTAAATCTGACCATCCAGAGTAGTTTGTACCAGAGTAGTTTGTAGCTAGTGGCCATGTCAGATTCTGAAGGAGCAGTGATAAGAAGAGTTTCAAGATTACCACTACTGCATCCATGCTAGATGTCAGATCAACACCATTTTACAATGTCGATATGATCATCCATGCTAGATGTCAGATCAACACCATTTTACAATGTCGATATGATCATCCATGCTAGATGTCAGATCAACACCATTTTACAATGTCGATATGATCATCCATGCTAGATGTCAGATCAACACCATTTTGCAATGTCGATATGATCATCCATGCTAGATGTCAGATCAACACCATTTTACAATGTCGATATGATCATCCATGCTAGATGTCAGATCAACACCATTTTGCAATGTCGATATGATCATCCATGCTAGATGTCAGATCAACACCATTTTACAATGTCGATATGATCATCCATGCTAGATGCAGATCAACACCATTTTACAATGTCGATATGATCATCCATTTAGAAGAAGAAGCAACAACTAGATTTTAAAGATGGTCATCATGGTGGCCATGATTGATGTTCAGAGAGCATCATTTCCATTTCAGATTGACTAGACCTCATGACACTAATGGGCATGGATGTCAGCTGATCTCATATGCACTACTGATCTCTGACAAGTTGAGTTAAATATAGCAATATTTACTATATTTTGGTGGCAGGAAAATGAAATGCATTTTCTTTAACATACTGAGTGCAGCCTCTAGGTTTGAATCAAGTCTGCTCAAATGTTGAATCCAGTGGATGAACAGTATGAATAAGTCTATAGTAATGCTGTTGGATTTATCCAAAGGACATATAAATTATTCTGAGAAATGAAGTTACAATAATGGGAAATATACTGAACATATTTTAAAAAAATAATAATCATAAAAAACATTTTATACTGCAAATGCATTGAACTGACTGAAATGGGGAAGTGTCGGAGTGATTAAAACACTGCAAGTTACAGTAATTAAGTGGGACACAAATGATGCATGGCAAAATATGCTGTAGGTTTGGACTGACAAATAATTTACTAAGTTTATGTTTAGATCCACATTTTGGTTACTATACCATGTGTAACTGAGGTGTGATGGACAGAAGGCTAGATGAATGTAGGTATGGATGGACATCATAATAGGATAACAAAACAGAAGTCAACTTGAGTGTGGCTTCACTGTACATAGAATATACATGGGCATTGGTTTAGATTACTGCTAGTTTTCAGTGGATTTTGCAGCTTTACTGCCCAATTCTGACAAATTACTACCATATATACTTGCTTATAAGTCAAGTTCAAACTGCACAGACCCAGTTTTCGTTTGCATGATATGCTGATAGATCTGGATCTATAAAGTTTATTTTCAGTGATCAGTAAAAGAAACAACATTGACTCTATCCGCTAGTGCATTATGTACTAGCTGATATGGATCTATGTTGTCTGCAGTTAGACTTCATTTATAAATGAGTACATACAGTAAGTGTGATTGTTATACTGCTCAGAAAAGATACCCCAAAGTACATTTGGCACCACGAGGTTTGATGTCCATAAAATTCAATATTCATAAATTAAACCATCATAAATTTGCCATGCAGTTTTTATTATACTCTTTAAATCTATAACTCTATGACCTGCAGATAAACTCATGAGGTGCACCTTTTTCTCTTTATATGTGACACTATTATACTAATTTATAGAAAATAAAGTGTAATTTTACCTTATTACTCCTCAAGCACCTAATAAAATCTTTGGCCTGAATTGCTGGGATGTTTAAAACATGTCTGCTAAAGCTGTCTATTAAAGTCAGAAGACTTTCTGTTTGAATTGGTGTATATTTGTATATTTGATCTGGAATCAAATGTAAACTGTTCTCTTCATCCTGAGCAGTATTACCTGGATGAAAAATTGAGTGGCCAAATTGCTGATTGCAAATTAGCAGAATGAAGAATGGTTGGTTTCTTTTCTGAGAGTTCTCAATCATACAAGTTCCAGCTTAAAGTCTCTATTTTCCCTTTCTAACCTCTCAGCTTTGAAAAAGATGTGTTTACATCAGTCATGTGCAAGAGGTCTCAAACTCAAACCACCCCGAGGGCTGCATGAGGGCATTTTCTACCACCTTAGTTTTCATTCATGACACCTTGTGATGCCAATCATTTTGCGAGCCACACGATACGGCTTGACAGGCCACATGCGGCCTGTGGGCCACGTGTTTGAGACCCCTGGTCTACGGCCTGGATGCGGCCCATGATATGGTTTTATCTACTACTTACATCATTGGGTGTGGCATTAAAAATTGCTTATCTGGCCCACACCTTGGAGAAAGTTGCACATGCCGGGTATACACTTTCTGTATAGTGGACTTCCATTTTCAAAATCTTACCAGACAGCCTTCACCGAGTATTTTCAAAATCTTACCAGACAACTTTCACAGAGTATTTTCAAAATCTTACCAGACAACTTTCACAGAGTATTTTCAAAATCTTATCAGACAACCTTCACAGAGTATCTGCTGTAGTACTTAACTCATTAACCCCTGGCGCCGCGTTTACGTGGCAGGAGGTGGTAGCCTACTTCTGAGCTCTGTAGCATCAAAATCATGTATGACACACTAAAGTGGGTGGTATTATAGAAAGGTAGACAGATGTAGCTTTATGATGATACCAAATAATATGGATGTTCTAGTTGCACTACAAAATACAGAGGGAAAAACGTTATTTTTTGGACCCGAGTGTTTTCCAGCAGAAATTCGCCCGAAGTCGGAATCCGATTTTGTGTCCGGATTTTAGACTTTTTGGCCTCAGATCTAAGACAGACAAGTCTGAACTGCACACAGACAGGCAAACCTTTGCAAAAAGTAGGATAAGATGGACATTTGGAATAAAGAGTGGTCTTGACACGAAAATGATGGGTCCGTTAAGCAAAAAAAACCCCAAAAAAACCCAAAAGAACTCCAACTTTTTCCCTTCGGCTCATGCGCAGGCGAAATAACCAATGAAAAACGATGTTTCTAACACAACTAGGCATTAGGTTAACCTAAAATCTCTTGGAGGTCGATGTATTAGGATGTATTCAGAAATAGCCCCCAAAATGTGTTTCCTACTCGCATTTCAGGCAAAAACGACAAAAATCTCCAGGGTTTAATGTGTTAATGTATAATTAGAGACAGTACAACCTGACCAAATATTCTCCCATCCTATACATAGTCATTTGAAATTGCAAATTACCCAATGGTATAATCTAAAAATAATTGTTGAATTTATAAAGCTTATTTCCAATTAAGTACTGAAGGATCAAGATTCTGGGGTAGTGTATATTTTGCAAATTAAAATTATACATGACTAAGCTAAATGGTTACATCTAAGTGGTTATGAATTTAAAACCTGAAATCAGAATTAAAAAGTTCTGCTAGAACAGTTCGTCGTAGTAAAATATTACTGAACTGTCTTCTCTTGATTTGCTTTCTTAACAGCAGGTTCTTATTTGAAATGCTCTTGATAAAATTGGATTATTCATTCTAGTCATATATGGTGTTGTAATATAATTTAATTTACTGCCACTAATGGCAAAATGGTGATGATCACTAATCTTTTGCTCATAAAAATTTTATGAGCATGATTTAGTCTTAACTCCTCCACTTTAAGCATTCACACACTTTCAATTTCATTGCATCTGATGCTTGGTTTTTATTCTGCTCTATATGGAAATTGTTCTTGAGAATTTTTTTTTACCAATTCTGGCAAATACCATGAAGAAGAATAGTCAAAATTACACTGTACAAGAGTAGATCAATTGTTTCCATAGTTTTCAGGAATAAACAATGACTTTGTCTGAACAGACACTATAACCTAGTATTTACTTTTATATTATTGATCAAGCAGCATTAACCCAAATGTAAATTATCTATATTATGACCTAAATATTTAATACATTTCTTATAATTGATCATGTGACCATTAAAGGTCATATTGTATTCTCTGACAATCAGAATCCCGATCATGTGATGTGAAAACATGATATGCGTATAATAATAGCTTGCAATCAGCACCTATATGAATTATCATATCATTCACATAACATGAAAAAGAATGGAACTTAAAATGCTACCTTGAGGTTTCACATGATATTGCTGAAGGTCTGGATTCTATATTAACACTGACAATCTGCTGTCAATTTCTTACACAAGATTAAAATCATTCAATGTATGTAACTCCAAATCCTACCAATTTATTATAGAATATTTCATGATTCATTGTGTTGAAAGCTTTTTATAAGTCAGGTATAATCATTTCAGTGTATAAACCTTTTGACATTGTACCTTAATATCAAGTAGAGTGTATTCCTTTTGACATTGTACCTTAATATCAAGTAGAGTGTATTCCTTTGGACAGTGTACCTTAATATCAAGTAGAGTGTATTCCTTTATACATTGTACCTTAATATCAAGTAGAGTGTATTCCTTTGGACAGTGTACCTTAATATCAAATAGAGTGTATTCCTTTGGACATTGTACCTTAATATCAAGTAGAGTGTATTCCTTTGGACAGTGTACCTTAATATCAAGTAGAGTGTGTTCCTTTATACATTGTACCTTAATATCAAGTAGAGTGTATTCCTTTGGACAGTGTACCTTAATATCAAATAGAGTGTATTCTTTTGGACAGTGTACCTTAATATCAAGTAGAGTGTATTCCTTTGGACAGTGTACCTTAATATCAAGTAGAGTGTATTCCTTTGGACAGTGTACCTTAATATCAAGTAGAGTGTATTCCTTTGGACAGTGTACCTTAATATCAAGTAGAGTGTATTCCTTTATACATTATACCTTAATATCAAGTAGAGTGTATTCCTTTGGACAGTGTACCTTAATATCAAGTAGAGTGTATTCCTTTGGACAGTGTACCTTAATATCAAGTAGAGTGTATTCCTTTGGACAGTGTACCTTAATATCAAATAGAGTGTATTCCTTTTGACATTGTACCTTAATATCAAGTAGAGTGTATTCCTTTGGACAGTGTACCTTAATATCAAGTAGAGTGTATTCCTTTATACATTGTACCTTAATATCAAGTAGAGTGTATTCCTTTGGACAGTGTACCTTAATATCAAATAGAGTGTATTCTTTTGGACAGTGTACCTTAATATCAAGTAGAGTGTATTCCTTTGGACAGTGTACCTTAATATCAAGTAACGTGTACATGTATTTCTGCCTGTAGTTCATAAAGCAGGTTAATCTTAATTAAAAGGTTTTCAAATTGAACACAGACTACTCTTACTAAAATCTTCAAGGTAGTTTGTTATGTGGCATTTATTAAATATATCTGTACATATTTGTAACTACCATAATGGAAATTTTTGTATTGCTATCAGTTGGAATTAATTACAGTTATAGTTTTGTTTTGTTCATTTGATATCATACTGCCAAAATAGAGGGTGTAATGATCAAAGTGATGACTTTAAGGTTAAACTGTCATTCCCAACTGATTATTTTGTGAAAACAACAATTGCTTGCTGGTGCTGTAAAGGGAGATAATTGGCAGCAAATATTTGTGATGCTATTTGGGCTGAACACCTTCATGTATTTATTGACCATAGCACATTAATTAGTATACTTGTGAATTATTGCATACAAGCTAACAAAAATAATTAAGTTGTTCTAGTGGCAGTTTATTAAATATTTGTAGCTGCAGTAATTACATGTACTAAAATATATTCCGGGCACTCCTTGCAGTTAGAATGGATTCCAATTTCATTTTTTTCACTGTGTTCATTTGAAGTCATATGGCTTAAATATATGCTTTAAAATGATCAGAATGTTTAGTGGCCTGTCATGAAGTTCTAAAGTTAAACTACTGGCCTGGTTGATAGCATAGTCAATTCAATGCATGTAAACAGCACCACAAAGAGCTTGTGCTCAGGTACCTTGATGCAATAGCTATAGAGACAAGAACATGATATAAATTAAGAGAGGTGTGAGAGTTTCAATCCCTGCTATAACAAGTCCCTGCCTTAGGTCTCTAGTTGTATCTGTTTAGAATATAGCTCATAATCAAGAGATCTCACACCTAATGCTCTTGAGGTGACAGAGTGTGTTATAGCCTATTTGAAAAATAAAGTTATACAATTCTGTCAGGTGTAGCAATATGTCAAATAACATTATACACAAATAATAAAAATCGAACAATTAACGAAAGAAAAGGCCTAACTGAACCCAAGGTTAAAAACCTGACTCATGTGCCAACAAATCTGGATCAGCAGAAAGCTTTCTTTTCAGTATCCAACTACAAATGCTAAGAAAAGAACAGCTTCGAGGTCTCTCCAACTTTAATCCTGTATACATATTTGATAGCACATCAACCTCATATGTCAAATACTTACTGTAAGGCCTCTATGCCAGGATGCTTTCTGCCTGAGTTGGTCAAATTCTGTTGGGCAGCTTTTTTTCAGATGAAGTTGTGTAAATGTATTTTTATGACAATAGCTACCATATTTGATGGTGGATTGGCATAATATCTACAAATGTGAAGAACATTCAAGCTGGAATACTTCTGTCAAATTTAGTCAAATTCTGTTAATTGGCTTGTTAGAAGAAGTTATGTTTTTTGGGGGGCCTTGGAGGGACCAAGTGCTCTAAGGCAATTGCCTTTAGAGACCACTTACACATCTCACCTCTGTCTGCAGGAGTTTGAGTCTTGGCTCAATCAATGTGGATATGTGAGAAAGTTTTCTAGTAGCTTCCTTAGGCTGGTAGTTCTTCCTGTAGTCACCTCAGCTTCTCTATCGAACAGATATGCTGGGCATCATGGATAGATTATTAAATGCTGAGGAGGACTCCCTCAAAGGGGACCGAAGCTCTACTCATGAAAAAATTCCAGGAATTCAAAGTAAGCCCATTTCGTTCTATTACCTATTGAGTGTTGAAGCAATCTCTGATATTCTTGAACAATAACATGATTTTCAAATTAGCTGCTGTGGTACACATACTGATGCCAGCTTGGCAATATTTTCAATTAGGACAAAACAGACATTAGAAGCATGTTATAATGATCATCCATTTAGGAGGAGTAGTGACAAGAAGCCTTTTAAGACAGTCATCATGGCAGACATTAATGTACAAATGGCATCATTTATCGAGAGATAAAAATATTGTCAAGATGTGACTTTAAATTCAGAAGGAGTAGCAATAACATCATGTATCAAGATTGTTGCTGCAGTAGCTATATTTGAAATCAGATTGGCATAATTTTCATAAAAAGTCAACTAGATATCATAGAAGTCTTTTAATGAAACCTCATATTCCATTCTGGAGTAGCAATAACAAGATTTTCATAATGGCTGCTTTGGACTGGTCACAGTGTATGTCAGATCAGCACCATTTTCATTTATGACCATTGAATAGGATATCATAGTTATTGTTAGTCATTTGTCATCTGACCACCTTTACTTTTAATTGCATTCTTGAAAATTAAGCATTTCAACTGACCATGTAACAGTATTCCATAAGAAGTAGGCATAATGATATGCAAAGGAAGCATTTTTACAGTTAATGCTGTTACAAAAAAAACAACACACTGTCATGTCAACAAAACTCTCCCTTTTTGTTCATAAGATTCACTGGAAATCATGTTTTTATAAACATGACCATGTTGGGATGGTTGGTGGAAGTGGTGGTGGGTATGGGAGCATAAAAAATCTTGCTTTTTGTGTGACACATTGTGACCTGGCTGGTAGGAGCTGGAGTAAGAGTTACAACTTGAAACACACAACAGTTTCAGTACAGTAGTTTTTTGGAGAGTCTGAAGGATGATGGCAAGTAAGAAACAAAACATGCATTAGCTTTTACATTTGTAAAAAGGTAATTTTATTGTATCACAATGACAGCAAGCATGAGCAGGAAATTCAGCAGAATCTGCTTCTGTGCACTAATTTCAAGGCTGTGCAATTTCTAAGTTCAAAGGATTGTGTCACAGAAAGAGATAGGGATTCCCAACATTTAGGACCAAAAGAGAGCAAGTGAACAAATAAAGCAAAATGTTTATACTACAGGTCAGTGCCTACATACTGACCAAAATAAGGAGGTTTTAATGGTGGCTTCTTTAACAAGTGTTGATGAATGACAGATGCAGGACTCAGAAATGTCAGCAACCATTTATGTCTTGTCCACTTAGTAGCTCCATGTTAAAAGTGCCCACATCATAAACAAGCTAAAATCCAATTATCATATCTGTTGAATAATAAAATAAAACAAAGGACAGAAGGAAAGACCAAAACTCTTTGGATTTGTTGATCAGAAGGAGTGTGAGAAGTTTGTATGATCTGAAATTATGAGTTTAACACTAAGATAAAAGTGAAAACATCGGATAAACACAGTAATAATAGTTTATATACAAGACGAAAGCAGCAGCTTAACGGTCAGCACATAAACCAAGTAAAATTAATATAATTTAGTATGAATGGTGTATAGTGTATAAATATGTTTATAAATTTTCCCAATAGAATTTTTAGGGTTCTAAGGAGCCAAAAATGGACCCCTGCCTGAATGGGAAAGATTTCAAAATCATACAGAACTCCCAATTTCAGCAATTTACTCCTGAAAATGTTCTAAATGGACCAATTCTTTACCAAAATGGCTGACTTTAACTGTTATAAGATAATCAGAAACATTATGCTGTAGAGGCCCAAACAAAGGACACATACCAAAGATAAACATCAAAGTAAAAGCACACATACACAAATTGGTGGAAATAATATCTTTATCATTTGCTTGCTGTCAGCATAACAACACAGACACAAGGCAAATTCATGTTCATTATATGGTGTACACAAATCTAAATCTGACTTGATAATATGGACACTCTAATGTGACTAAATCTCCAATTAAATAAATAAAAGGTATATCAAATGACTTATTTCAATAGTAATGTTTTCCAAGTTATTAGGAATCTATGGTAGCACCATCAGCGATAAATGTCATTTACCTATTGTTCAAATAGTACAAATGCTAATCAGTTGTGCTTCATCATTTTCTTGCTCTCAGCATAACAACACAGTCACAAGGCAAATTCATGAACATTATGTGGTGTAAGCAAATCTAAATTTGGCTTGATAATATGGACACATGTACTGATCAGTCTCATCATGATCAGACTGATCAGTACATGTCTTGCTTAGGCCAAGCATCACTTTTTTTCCAGTCAAATAATACTTTTTATGCAAAGAACATCTACAGGTGACATATCCACCCAGTCTCCCATTTATGTAAAGACTCTTACTGCAATTACCCTATTGTGCAGCACTCTCAATTTTCATACTACTTTTTATTAGTACCCAATGATTTAGCATTCTCAGTTATTAACTACTTATCCTACATTTTGTTTCCATGGAAACATAAAATAGATTGAATACAGATAATAATATGAGTATGAAAAGGCAAAGCTAGGCAAACTGCATAACATGTGTGCCAAGTTTGGTTGTAAAGCATTTAACAGTTTGAGAGTTATGCTCCGATGATGAAAATGTTTCCAGATAGAGACATACAGACAAACAGATATTAGCAATATATATCCCCTGTATTACATACCATAGGAATAACAATAAAATGTTCTTCAAATCCTGGTTTAATATACCTTTTATCAGCAGCAGATGGTACAGTACATATTAGTTTTCAAAAACTTATAATAATGGCTGACCTTGAATTGCAAATATTTCAGTGAAGCTTGTTGGGTTGTCTTAAGAACCTCTTATGGGTATTTCTATCACAGTGCACAGTCTCACTGAGAGGCTACTTGCACAACAATTTGTTTCCATGTTATCATAAAAAAATACTGAATGCAGAAAATTCTAAGTATCAAAAGGCACAGCTTGCCTTATATGGTGCATACAAAGTCACCTTGGCACAGCTTGCCTTACATGGTGCATACAAAGGCACCTTGGCACAGCTTGCCTTACATGGTGCATACAAAGGCACCTTGGCACAGCTTGCCTTACATGGTGCATACAAAGGCACCTTGGCACAGCTTGCCTTACATGGTGCATACAAAGGCACCTTGGCACAGCTTGCCTTACATGGTGCATACAAAGGCACCTTGGCACAGCTTGCCT